>JAODAL010005464.1:0-143344 GCA_025379985.1 Phyllomedusa bahiana
GTTTTTCCTTTCATCCATTGTCAGTAAAAAGGTTTTTTTGGGGGTTTTCCCCCCAAAAATGATTTGCTTTAGTCATGTTGGGAAATTTTTAAAAAAAAGACCATTAAACCCAAAGCATTTTCTATTTTAAATTTTTTTTAAAATTATGAGATAGTGGGATTTTATTCCTGTTGTTTACATGTTTCTTAAGTAAAAAGGCCACCTTCTTCCCCCCTTTTCTCTTTAAAAAACCATGGTGAAATCAATTTCCCTTTTGTGTGTTTCAGTAAAAAAGGGGCTTTTTTTGCTGCACTTTTTGGGAGCGGTTTAAAAGGGCCCATCTTGGGGTGTCGTTTTGGTCCTCTACAGTGCTTTTTTGTGTCTAGTCTCTTTTTTATGTCCACTTTTTGTGGTTCTCGGGTACTGTGTGTCCATGGACTCCTCTCTCTCCCTCTCTCTCTCTCTCTATTTTGGAGCATCTCTTTGGTCTTCTTCATCGGTCTTTAAAATCCCTTTTGAGTGTCTTGAAGGTCTTTTCTTGGGGGGGGGCTATAGGGTTTTATTTATGTGTTTAGGGTCATCTTACCCGTGGCCTTTAGGTTCCTTTTTCTTGTGGTTTAGAGTCCTTTTTCATGTTGTTAGGGGTTTCCCCTTTTTCCCGTGGCTATATGACCTTTTTTTCCCGGGAGTTTTGGGGACTTTTTTTCCCGGGTTTTTGGATTATATTTCTGTGGTTACAGGATCCTTTTCTTGTGGCTTTTTAAAGGGCCTCTTCTGTGTTGGTTTTTGGATCTTATTCCTGTGGTTTATTTATTTCTTTTTGGGGATTTAGGGCCCTCCCTTTTAGGGTTTTTAAAGGGGCCTCTTCCTTTCAACCCATAAATGTATGTCTTCTTCCTTCAGTTACAAATATTTTTTCCTGTGGTTTTGGGTTTTTTTCTTATTTGGGTTTAAAGGGTCCCTTCTGTGGGTTTTTTTGGGTTTATTTTTTTCCCGTATTTACTATTTTTGGGCCTTTCCTGTTGCTATAAAGGGGCCCCCATGTATTTTTTGGGGTCTTCTTCCCATGGTTTTAGGTTTTCTTCCGTGGCCCATAGGGAAATTTTTCCCGTGGCTATAAGTTCCCCTTTATGTGATTGTTGGTTCTTCTTTCCATTATTTTTGGGGCCCCTTTTTTGTTTGCATTAAAGGTCCCTTTTCTTGTGGCTATGGGGGGACTCTTTTTCCCCGTGGGTATAAGGTTCTTTCTGTTGGGGTATAAGCTCCCGTTCCTGTGGCTAAAATTTTTTCCTCTTAAAGTGATTGGTTTGGGGTTTTTTTTCATATTGGGGGGTAGGGTCCCTTTTTGTGGGTATAGGTTCCTCTTTTTTGATGGGTTTTTGGGTCTTATTAATTTTGGGTTAAAAGGTTTTTCTTTAAAGGTTTTAGGTTCTTCTTCCTGTGGCTATAGGGTCCTTTTCCTGTGGCTATAAGTTCCTCTTCATGTGATTGTGGGGTCTTCTTCATATGGTTATAGGGTCCTTTCCTGTGGCTATAGGTTCCTCTTCATGATGTTATAGGGTCTTATTCATGTGATTATAGAGTCTTCTTCCTATGGTTTTAGGTTCTTCTTCCTGTGGCTATAGGGACTTTTTCCTGTGGCTATAATTTTCCCCCTTTTATGTGATTGTGGGGGGTTTTTTTTTATTGTTTAGGGTCCTTTTTTCTTTTTGAAAAAGGTCCTTTTCTTGGGGGCTTTTTGGGAAATCTTCCTTTTGGCTATAAGGCAATTTTTACAGTGGCTATATGGTCCTCTTTTCTGTGGCTAAAAAGTCCTGTTCCCCAAAGGCCTTTTTTGTTTTCTTCAGGTGATTTTTGGGGTCTTTTTCCTTTGAAATTTTTGGTTTTATTCCCTTTTTGGCTTTAGGGTCCTCTTCTTTTGGCAATAGGTCCCCCCTTTTTGTGGTATAGGGTCCTTTATTTTTGGTTTTTAAGGGCCTTTTTTGTGGCCCCCCATAGGGTACTCTTCTGTGGCTTTAAAAGGGCCTCTTTCTGTGGGCTTTTAAACTCCCGTTCCTGAGGCTTAAAATTTTTCCTTCTTCAGGTGATTGTGGGGTCTTCTTCCTATGATTATAGAGTCCTATCCTGTGGCTATAGGGTCCTCTTCATGATGTTATAGAAGACTTCCTATTGTTATAGGGTCCTCTTCTTGTGGCAAAATGATTCCCCTTTTTTGTGAGTAAAAAGGGCCTCTTACTGTGGGGTATAAGGTCCCCTTTTTTTGTGGGGGTATAGGTTCCTCTTCCTGGGCCTGTTGTCCCTTCAGATATTATTGTACTTAAAAAATCAAAGGTTTTTTTCAATTTAAAAATGGGGCAAAAGGGCCCGAACTATATCAAATAGCCCTTTTTGGGAAAGGGGAAAAGCTCATATTTAAACTGGGCACTAGAAGTTAGTAATGTAGAAGTAATAGATTGACTGTGGACCTCTTCCAATTGAGTGTGACTGCAACCTTGGTATTTTTCTATAGTTTGTCATTTTACCCGGAGAATCCCCTAGACTTTGGGTTAATCACAGACTATGTAAACCCATAGCTTTGAGTTGGGGCTTAAAAATTTCTTACGGAGCATTGGGGCCCAAAAAATTTCACCAGTGCCATCTTCAAATGTGACAAAGCACCCCCAATAGCTATATCACGGGCCAGCTAAATATCAAGCAGTACATTGATTATGGTCATTTTGTTACGATAGGGTTTGAATGCACAAAAAATTAAGAAAAAAAAACTTTACAAAACTTTTTGGCTGTAATTGTAAGAAATTTTAGCAGCATGAAACCACTGAAAAACAGAGCAGGGTTTTGTGTTTAGTCTTACCTTGAGCTTAAACAATTTCAACAAGAAAACAGGAACATATTTAAAATGAGAGGAGGAATATGTAAAAACTTAAAAAAACAGTTGGGAGGGTTTAAACATTCATTTTTTTTCCCCTAAATTTTTCCAAAAAAAAACATTTTTGAATCATATGAGAAAAAAGTAAAATATAAAAATTCTGAGACTAAAAATAATTATTTAAAAAGAAAAGAAATTAAGCTATAGCAGTTTCCCCCGGACCTAAAAATTGGGTTTATGGGAAAACAATTTACTTTGGGTGGGTTTTTTTAGAAAGAAGGACCCCGAATGGCTCAGAACATTGACATCAGGTAGTGGAACGTGACCGTAGAAAACAGAAGACCAGGGAGACCACGGGAGCATCAACAGGGTGTCACCAGGTGAGGATAGATTGTATTTTTTTGTTATAATTATTTAAAAAAGAACAACGCCTCCATGGTCTGCTCACAGCATGGCGATCATTCTGTTGTTCTACTTTGTGATAGAAGTTTAAAAAAAAGAAAAGGGGGGAGTGGTGATCCATCCCTTGAAACCAAAACAAAAAGATCTTTGGGTAGAATTCAAGTCATTTCCCCTTTATAAAAATTTTCAGTTTTTTAGACAAAAAAGTGTACATGTGGAAAACCCCCCAAACAATTTTGGGAAAAGAACCCAAATAATTTACTGGCCCTGAGTTTTAAACCTTTTATACTCCAGAGCTGCCCCTCACAAATTTTGTGGTGCGTCCCCTTTTGTACATACATTACTTATGCGTACTGATCCTGAGTTTTTTTCATCCTGTATTATTTCTCCCAAACCCGCACTCATATTTGGGGTGCAGTCACTGTAAAATACATTTCTCATCCCTGTACTGATCCTGAGTTTTCTCCTGTTTATAATCCCAAACTGCACTCACTATTCTGCTGGTGCAGGTTTACTGTACATCCCTTAACCCTTTTCCTGTATGATCCCGAGTTTCATTTCCCCGTATTTTTACTCCAAAGCTTTCACCATAAATTTTGCTGGTGCAGTCCTTACATTAAAATTTTCTTAACCGGTACTGATCCTGATTACACCTGTATTATACTCCAGAGCGGGATCACTATTCTGATGGTTTCAAATACTGTTGGGACAAACATTATTTTTTCCCGTACTAATTTCCCCAATTACTTTGTATAATACTCCAGAGCTGTGCTCACATTCTGCTGGTGCAGTCAGTACATAAATTACTTTTTTTTCCCCGTACTGATCCCCAAATTTTCAACCCGTTTTTATACCCAGGGGCTGCATCACTATTCTGCTGGTGCATTCACTGTACATTTCATTTCTTTTCCTGCACTGATCCCGAGTTACATCCTGTATTATAAATCCAGAAACTGCACTTTCCCCCTTCTGTTGGGCAGGGCACGTTAATACATTACTTATCCCGGGCCCGATCCTGAGTTACATCCGTATTATACTCCGAGCTGACTCACAATTCTGCTGGGGCCGTCCCCCTGTACACATTATTATGCTGTACCGATCCTGAGTTACAACCTGTTTATATCCAGAGCGCACTCACTATTCGCTGTGCAGTCAATGTGTACATACATTACTTTTCCTGTTTTTGATCCGGAAATTTTCATCCTGCATTATAATCCAAAAAGCGCACTCACTATTTGCTGGGGCAGTCAAATGTGTACATACATTTCATTTTCCTTTTATGATCCAGTTACAGCCCGTATTCCCTTTCCCGAGCTTCCTCACTATTTGTGGTGCATTCAAAGTTACATACTTTTCTTATCCTGTTTCTTATCCGGAGTTTTCAAGCCCGTATTTTACTCCAGAGGGTGCAAAACCCCCATTTTGGGTGGTGCCGGGGCACTGTGAAAATTACATTACTTATCCTGTACTGATCCGAGTTACATCCTATATTTACTCCAGGGGCTGCCCCCCACTATTCTGATGGTGCCCGTCATGTGCCAACCATTAAAAAGGGGGGGTTTTTCCCCTTACTAATCCTTTAAATTACCCTCCGTATTAGACTCCCGGGTGCACTCATATTTGCCCGCTGCGTCACTGTACCCTAAATTACTTATCCTGCACTTATCCCCCGGTTTAAACCTGTATTATACTCTAGAGCTGGGATCACTATTCTTTCCCGGTGCAGTTTAAATGTACATACATTCTTATCCTGTATTTATCCGAGTTCATCCTGTATTAAAATCCAGAGCTGCCCCCCCACTATCCGCTGGGGGCAGTCAAATGTGCACATACATTACTTATCCTGCATGGGTTTCCCCTTACAAACCTGTATTATATTAGAGCTGCATCACTATTTGCTGGTGCAGGGCACTGTACATACATTATTTTCCTGAACCCGATCCTGAGTTACGTTCCCCGTATTATCCTCCAGGAAACTGCCTCCTATTTTGTGGGGGAAAATCACTGTACATACATTATTATCCCCGTAAATGACCTGAGTTACATCCGTTTTTTACTGCCAGAGCTGCACTCAATATTCTGCAAAGGGGGAGTCACTTGTGGGCCCCTACATTCCCTTTTCCGGGCTGATCCCGGGGGTTTCATCCTGTTTTTATCCCCCAGGCTGCACCCCAAAATTTTTTGTGGTACAGTCACTGTACTACTTACTTTTCCCCCGAATGATCCTGGGTTACATCCTGTATTATAATCCAGAGCTGCTCTTCCCCTATTCTGCCGATGCAGTCACTGTGTACAGATATTACTTTTCCTGTTTTGATCCTGAGGTTTTCAAACCTGTATTTAACTCCAAAAGCGCACTCAAATATTCTTGGGCAGTCACTGTTTTCATACATTTCTTAAAACCTGTTTCTTAACCTGAGTTTCATCCTAAATTTTTAACTCCAGGCTGCACCCCACTATTCTGAAGGTGCAGTCACTGTGTACATACATTTTCTTATCCCGTACTGATCCCGGGTTTTCATCCTGTATTTACTCCGAAGTGCGCTCACTATTTTTTTTTTGGGAATCCCCTATGTACAAAAACCCCTTACGGGCCGGGTTTCTAATCCGAGTTTTCATTTAAGTATTTTTAAATCCAGAGCCCGCACTCACTATTTTCTGGTGCATTAAATTTGTGTATACTTACATTTCTTTTTCCTGTAAACCTTTAGTTAAAATCCCGCATTATACTCCCGAGCTTTCACTCACTATTTTGGTTTCAGTTTACTTTTACTAAGATACTTATCCCATGAACCTGTGTTAAACCTGAAATTAAAACCCAGACTGCACTCACTTTTGCTGGTGGAAATCATGAAAAATACATTTACTTATCCCCGTACTGACCCGAGTTACCTCCGTAAAATTAAAACCCCCCAGAGCTGAACTCACAATTTGTGGGGCAGTCACTTTAATAAAATTTACTTATCCTGTACTGAACCTGATTTTTCATCCTGTATTAAACCCAGAGGGTGCACCACTATTTTTGCTGGTGCAAATCACTGTGTCACTTTCAATTTCTTATCCTGTTTCTGATCCGGGGTTTTTTAAACCCCCTTTTACCCAGAGCTGCAATCAATATTTTCTGGGGCGTCCAAGTGTAAAACTTTCAATCCCGTTTTCCTGAAACCCGGGGTTACAGCCTGTATTACCCCCCAGAGGGTGCACTCAAATATTTGCTGGGGGCAGCAAATGTGTACATACATTACTTATCCCCGTACTTTTTCCAGAGTTTCAGGGCCCTTTTTTTAAAAAAAAATCCCCCGAGCTGCACTCACCCCTTTTGCTGGTGCAGTCCTGTGTAATACAATTTTTATCCTTTTTCTGATCCTGAGTTACCCTCCTATATTATACCCAGAGCTGCACTCACTATTCTATGGTGCAGTCACGGGGTACATACATTATTTTTTCCTGTACCCGATCCTGGGGTTTCATTCCCCGTATTATACTCCAGAAACTGCGCTCCCCTATTCCGCGGTGCAAATCATATGTACATACATTACTGTCCGTTTTTTAATCCTGGTTTCATCAAGTATTATAATCAAAAGCGCACTCCCCTATTCTGCTGGGCATTTTACTGTGTGGGATAATTACATTACTTATCCCGTAAAGATCCTGAGTTTTCATCCGAATTTTACTCCAGAGCTGCACCAACTATTTGGGGGTGCGATCCCCTGTGTACATAAAAATAAATTTTCCTGAATGACCCGTGTTACATCCTGTAAAAATAAATCCAGAGTGCACTCACTAATTTTGCTGGGGGGCCCGTCACTGAAAAATACATTACTTATCCTTTTTTGATCCTGATTACCCTCCCCGTATTATACTCCAGAGCTGCACTCCCCAAATTTTGCTGGTGCGTCCCCTATACAAACATTTTTCCCGTTTTAAACCCGAGTTACCTGTATTATACTCCCGGGTGCACTCACTAAATTTTGCTGGGTTTCAGTCACTGTGTACATACAATTTCTTATCCTGTTTCTGATCCCGGGGTTACATCCCGCATTATACCCAGAGCTGACTCACTATTCTGCTGGTGCAGTCACGTGTACATACATTAATTTTCCTTTTATGATCCGGGGGTTTTCAGCCTTTTATTACCCTCCAAAGCTGCACTCACTATTCTGCTGGGGCGTCAAAATGTGTACATCATTACTTATCCCGTACATATAAGAGTTAAGCCTGTTTATACTCCCCGAGCTGACTCACCATTCGCTGGTGGGGTCCCCCTGTGTAAACAAATTTTTATCCTTTTATGATCCTGATTTTCATCCATTTTAACTCCCCGGCTTGGGACTTTACTTTTTCTGGGTGGTGCAGTCACTGTTTTTCATTTCATTACGGGTCCTTTACTAATCCTGAGTTAAAATCCTGTATTAGAAATCCCGAGCCCGCACTCCTATTTCCCGGGGGCAGGGTTTCTTACAAAATTAAATTACCGTACTGATCCCGAGTTACAAACCGTATTACCCCGGCTGTTTCCCACTATTTGGGCCAGTCACTGTGAACAAACATTACATTACCTTTTCCGCACTGATCCCGATTTAAAATCCCGTATTATACCTAAAGCTGCCCCCACTTTTCGGCTGGTGCAGTCACTGTGTACATCCTTACTTAATCCGTACTGATCCTGAGTTAATCTTTTATTTTTCTCCAGAGCTGCACTCACTATTTGCTTTTTGCAGTCATTTTTACATACAATTTCTTATCCTGTAGGGTTCCTGAGTTTACATCCGTATTATACTTTCCCAAACTGCACTCACAAACCTGCTGGTTTCAGTCACTGTGCACATACATTTTATCCCCGCAATGACCCCCGTTACATTCCCGTATTAAAACTCTAGACTGCCCCTTTATGGTTTTTTCTGGGCAGTCATTGTACATACATTAAATTTCCTGAATGATCCTGGTTACAATCCGTATTAACCCCCGAGGGTGCCTCACTTTTCTCTGGTTTCAGTCACTGTGTACATACATTTCTTATGCTGTATGATCCTGAGTTACATCCTTTTAAATTTTACTCCAGAGCTACTCATATTCTGCTGGTTTCAGTCACTGTGTACATACATTAAATTTTGGGTTTTAAAAGAAACCTGGTTAATCCCGTATTTTATCCAGAGCGGGACTCCCCTATTCGCTGGTTTCAGTCACTGTACAAAACAAATTTCCCTTTTCCTTTACTGATCCTGATTACATCCGTATTTAAAACTCCCAAACTGCATCACTATTCGCTGGTGCAGTCAATGAACATAATTACCCTTTTCCTGTAAGATCCTGAGTTACTTTCCCGTATTATACTCCAGAGCCGGGACTCACTATTTGCTGGTTTCAAATCACTTTTACATTATTTTCTTATCCTGTTTTCTGATCCTGAGTTACATCCCATAATTTTAAAATCCCCGGGGCTTCACCACTAAATTTCCCGATGGTGCAGTCACCTTTTGCCCCAAAAATTACTTGGCGTGTACTAATCCCGAATTAAAATTATTTTTAATACTCCAGAGCTGTGTCACTATTCTGCTTTTGCAGTCACCCCTCATACATTAAAAAATCCCGTACCCATCCCGATTACACCCGTATTTTACTCCAGAGCAGCACTCAATATTCTGCTGGTGAAATTTACTGTAAAATACATTACTTATCCTGCCTGATCCCGATTAAAATCCTGTTTTTTACTCCCCGAGCTGCCCCCTCATTCTTCTGCTGGGGCAGTCACTTACATACATTTTCTTAAACCTTACTGATCCCCAGTTACATCCCCTTTTTTTACCTTTGAGCTGCACTCATTTTTCTGTGGTGCAGTCACTGTACATTAAATTACTTAACCCCGTACTGATTGATTACATCTGTAATTTTTCCTCCAGAGCTGCACTTTACAAATTTTGTGGTAAAGTCACTGTACATACATTACTTATCCGGGAAATGATCCTGATTACTCCTGTATTATCCCCCAGGCCTTTCACCACTTTTTCTCTGGTGCAGGGCAATTTTGTAATTTTATTACTTATCCCCGTATTTAAACCTGAGTTTCATCCTTATTAAAACTCCAGGGGCTGCACTCACTAATTTTGCTTTGGGGCCCGTCACTGTGTACATACATTACTTATCCGGGCTGATCCTGAGTTACATCCTATATTAAAACTCCAGAGCTGGGCCCCACTATTCTATGGGGCAGTAAATGTTTTACAACATTACTTTTCCTGTACTGATCCGGGGGTTTAAAAATGTTTTTAACTCCAGAGCTGCGCCCCACTATTCTGCTGGTGCAGTCACAAGGGACATACATTAGGGGGTCCGTTACTAATCTGATTAAATCAATTTTTATACTCCAAAAGCTGCATCTTATTCTGCTGGGAAATTTACTGGTGCCCTACATTACATTACTTATCCTGTAATGATCCTGAGTTTTAAACCTGGGATTATACTCCAGAGGGTGCACTCACTATTCCGCTGGTTTCAAAATCACCCTTTGTACATCAGATACTTATCCTGTAACTGATCCTTTTGTTACATCCTTATTATTTCTCCAGATGCACTCACTATTCTGCTGGTGGGAGTCACTGACAATTTCATTTAAATTTTCCTGTCTGATCCCGGTTAATCCCCCGTATTATACTCCAAATGCGGCCCCTCACAATTTTTTTGCCCCGGTGCAGTCACTTTTAATACATTAATTATCCTGTATGATCCCGATTTCATCCCCGTATTATACTTTTCCCAATTTGCACCCCCCACTATTTGCTGGGGGCAGTTTACTGGGGTACAAAACATTACTTACCTGTTTCTGATCCGGGGGTTAAAATCCTGCATTTTTTATCCAGAGCTGCACTCACATTCTGCTGGTGCAGTCACTGTTAAAATACAAATTTTTATCCTGTTTCTGATCCTGGGGTTAAATCCTAAAATTATACTCCCGAGCTGGGACTCACTAATTTTGAAAGGGGCTCACTGTGCAATTTCAAATTTCCCTTCCGTTACTAATCCTTAGTTACATCCTGTAAATTTGGGCTCCAGAGCTGCACCCACTATTCGGCTGGTTTCAGTTTCTGTACATAAAATTTCTTTCCTTTTACTGGGTCCTGAGTTACATCCGTATTTTCCTCCCCAAACTGTGGTCATATTTTTTCTGGGGCCAGCACGTGAACAAAAAATTAAAAAACTTATTTCCCGCCCTGCCCGATTTTTCATTCCCTTTTTATACTCTAAGCTTTCACTCATTTTTTTGGCTGGTTTCAGTCACTGTGTACATTTTCTTTTCTTATCCTGTACTGATCCTGAGTTAAAATCTTATATTATTCTCCCAAACTGCACTCACTATTTTGCTGGTGCAGTCACTGTACAACATTACTTTCCTGTACTGATCCCGAGTTACATCCTGATTATACTCCAGGCTGCACTCACTAACCTTTCTGGTGCAGTCCCCTGTGCACATACATTACCCTTTTCCTGCATGATCCCCAGGGTTAAAATCCTGTATTTTTACTCTAGGGCTGCACCTCACTGGTTTTTTTCTGGGGCAGTCATTGTACATACATTACTTATTCCTGTACTGATCCTGAGTTACATTCCCCGTTTTTATCCTCCCGACTGCACTCAATATTTTGCTGGTTTCAGTCATGACATACATTACATATCCCCTTTTGCCCTGAGTTACATCCTGTATTATACTCCGAGCTTTCAAATCAAAAATTCTGCTGGTGCAGGGGCACGTGGGACTTTCATTACTTATCCCTGAAATGATCCCCGAGTTACATCCTGTTTATACTCCCAGAGCTACGCTCACTATTTTGCTGGTGCAGTCCCCTGTACTTTCATTACTTATCCTGTTTTGATCCGGGTTTTCAAACCTGTATTATACTCCAGAGCTGCGCTCAAATTTATTTTGATGCAGCACTGGTTTTTTACTACATTAATTATCCCCGTATTGGGTCCTGAGTTACATCCTGTTTATACTCCCGACTTAACTCAATATTCTGCTGGTGCCCAAACCTGTGTACATTTTCTTTTCTTTTCCTGTACTGATCCTGAGTTTAAAATTCCCCTTTTTATAATTCAGGGCTGCACTCACTATTTGGTGGTGCAAATTCCCCTGTGAAAAACATTACTTATTTTGTACTGGGTCCTGAAATTACATCCTGTATCATACCCTTAAAAAACTGCACTCACTATCCTGCTGGTGAAATCCATGTACATACATTACTTATCCCGTACTGATCCCCGAATTTTTATCCTGTATTAGCTCCCGAGCTGCGCCACTATTCTTTCTGGTGCAGTCACTAATTTTACATACTTACGTGTTTCCCTTTTTTTTAACCCGGTTAAAAACAAAAGTATTATACTCCCCGACTGCACTTTAGATTCTGCTGGTGCAAATCACTGTTACATACATTACTTAAACCTTACTGATCCTGATTACATCCCGTATTTTTCTCCCAAACTGCACTCACTATTCTGCGGGGGCCCTTTTTCCCGTGTGCTACATTCCCTTACTTAACCTGTAATGATCCTGAGTTAAATCCTGTATTATTTCTCCCCGAGCTGCATCACTATTTGGGTGCAGTACTGTGTACATAAAATATTATCCCTTTTCTGATCCTGATTTTCATCCGTATTTACTCCCGAGCTCACTTCCCCTATTCCCGCTGGTGGGAGTCACTTTGTACATAAGATAATTATCCTTACTGATCCTGAGTTACCCTTCCCGTATTATACTCCCCGAGCTGCACCCCCCTATTCTGCTGGGGGCAGTCCCCTGTACATAAAATTACTTATCCTGTACGATCCCCATTACAAACCGTTTATAATCCCCCGGCTGTACTCAGTGAGATTACCTCTTTAGGTCCCTGGAAACGACCATGTTTAACCATGTATTTCCTAGACTCTAGTACTAGTTGGAAAAAGGGGGTGTAACCACCGGGCAACAAAAGGGCTTCCCACCTCCTTCAGCATTAGTTTATTGCTTCCCTTTCTGATATAGAATGCTTAACTTTCTTTCTGGATCTTGGATTGGGACTAGGAACAAAATGTGCCTTTCCTTAGACCAAAGGCAAGCTTCTCAAGTGGAAACAGTGCTGAATTGTGACATTACCTCGGTAATATGCAGCCATTAGGCGATAATTGAGCGGGCCTCCCCATGATTCCACTCCGAAGAGGTGACTTAATCCTCGTGAATTATTGAAGCGTGACCATCTAATTCAGCTGTAACATTCCAAAACCCATAAATCATACCTTAAAAAGGGCTGACAGTCTTTCTAATTTGTTACCTCCAATATTTGCTTGAATTATCACGAATCGTAAATGAAACTGACACGGCTAAGTACAAAAATTGCTTCTCGCTGAGCTTCGGAAATACAAGTGGGCATTTTTTAAACTTTTGGAAAGTGCCAGGCGAATATGAGAACTGATGTTTTGTAATCAGATTAGTGACATTTCCATCTTGAAAACTCTCTGAAACAAGAACATATTGGTTACTTAAAGCAGCGCGCTCAATGGCGCGGCCGAGATGACTTTTTCAGCATTTATCGCTGACATTTCTTGTATCGCATCAACAACGCACAACCCACAGCCTTAACCCCTTAAGGACCCTGGACATATGCGTTCGTCCCAGGGTCCCTAAGAGGCTTTGCAGGGGAATCGCTCCGTGACCCCCCCCCCCCCCCCCCGCACAGCTGATCGCAACTAACACCTGGCAGTTACAGCGCAAGCGAGCAGTGTCGCCCGCCTGCGCTGTTTAACCCCTTAGGCACCGTGGCAATGATGGCCGCGGCGATTGAATGACTACAGAGTGCAGCCGTGCACTGTTAGCTGCAGCGATCCGATGCCTGGACACAGCAGCGGGCCGCCTTGTGAAGCCGCCGACCGCTGCCATGTCCTCGATTGCCCCACTTCCTGCCCAGGGCCGGAAGTGGGGAAACCGCCATCTTTGTACAGTATATTGTACTGTCTATGCAATGCATTAGACTATATTACCGATCGCGCCCCCTAGTGGTCAAGCACCATAGAGGGACTCAATGTTAAAGTAAAAAAAAAAAAAAAGAAATAAAGTTTTAAAGTACAAAAAAAGTATTAAAAGTTCAAATCACCCCTCTTTCCCAATTTTACAAATAAAAATGATAAAATCATAAGAGTTACACATATTTGGTATTATCGCGCCAGAAAAAGTCTGATTTATAAAAATTTAACATAATTTAACGCCGTAGAAGAAAAAAAAATCCAAACTCCCAATTGCGTTTTTTGGTCATTTTACGTCACTTAAAAATTTGAATAAAAGTGATCAAAAAGTCGTATGCATTCCAAACTGCTAGCAAGAAAAGGTACGCTTCAGCCCGCAAAAAATGCCCCCTCACTGGCGTCCGTAGGTGTTAGTACAAAAAAGTTATGGTCGCACAAAATGGCGCCACAGCGCAAATTTCAAAAATAGAAAATGTTTGGTAACAAAACATAACGGAAACCCCATATGTTTGGTATTGGCGGATGGGTATCAAATTGTAGACTACAGAGAATACATCAGATTTACCGAAGATTGAACGGCGTAAAATCAAAACACCCGCAAACATATCAAAAATACGGTTTTTTTTTACAATTTGTGCCACTTGGAATTTTTTTGCGGTTTCCCAGTAGATTCTATAGTACAGTGAATAACACCATTAGAAAGCACATCTTGTCCCACAAAATAAACACCCTGATATGTCTATGTAGGTGGAAAAATAAAAAAGTTATGGCTCTGGGAAGAATAGGAGGGAAAAATGAACTTGTCAAAAAAACAAAACAAACAAAAAAAAAAAACACCGGGACCTTAAGGGGTTAAAGTAGAAACAAAAAGATTGTTTTATAAGCTGGTTACATCAGAGATGCATCCTATGTATGTTAAAGGGGTGCTCACATAATAGACCTTAATGGCATATTGCACTAATCTTGGATGTGGGCCCTCGAAAGCTTTGGCTCAGAATGGAGAGCTTGTTGCATCTGCGCACGACTCTCCGTTCGGTTCTATGGGAGTTCCCAGTACAGCAGAACAAACTGATCACTTGAACTTGGAATTCCCATGGAACAGAAGGGAGAGTTGTGAGCAAGTGCAACTAGCTCTTCATTTTGGGCCATAAAGTCAGAGGCCCCGTTCTCAAGATGTGTGTCTGAGAGGTGGAACTTGCCCCCTAAAGGGGGGGGTTATAGTACAGATGTACAGAGCACAGCTTAAACCGTGATATCCCGCTTTTCGTGTTATCTGCCTTTTTCAAACTGTTAAAAAAAGGCCATTGAAAAACATTGGGGAAGCTGAGATAACACTCTGTTCTGTGAAAATCACGGTTTCAATAAACTGTTTTTTTAGTTCTGCTATATCCCGTTTATCCTAAACAATATGCCCAAAAAAGTCTATGGGAAAGGGAAAAACTCCTTTAACTTCCCTTAAAAAGACCCCCCCCATCCCCCACTTTTTAAACATCGGCTGGGGGCAGGTCATTTTTCTGCAGTGACGCCAAAAGGGGCGTTGAGTTTTTCGGGTTTCCCGGGGGGGGCCCTAGCTTTCGCCCGAGTTCGGGGCCCGACTACACAGCCTTGATACCCGCGCAGCTCCTGCGAGCACCAGTGAGCAGAGGAACCCGCTCCGTCACCTCTTAACCCTTTGATTGCGGGGATCATCACCACAAAACGCCCTCAAAGGGTTTTTTCCCCGTCTGTCGGGTTTATCAGAACGCCCGGTGACCCGACAGGGCCCCGGGGGAACGGGTGCACAGTCAGCCCCCTGGGCCCAGAGTAAACCCCCCGGGCCCGTCCCGTGTAAAAAAAGCTAATGACCAGGAAGGACTGTGAGCTGTCCCGATCACTGCCTTTTGTATAGATATAATGTAAAAGCCCTATAAGAAATGCTAATACAAATTTCTAATGGGGAAAAAAAAAACAAAGTTCTTTCCCCCCATGGGGAATTTTTAAAAAAAAAAAGAAAAAAAAATACAAAGTGTAAAAAAAGATAAAAAAAGATAAAATTTAAAAAAATTTAATAAAAAATAATTGTGGGATATAAATTTCACAAACCCTACACATATTAAGCAACCACCCCGACTGTAAAAAACCCCCCCCTTAAAAATTAATTTTAAAAAAGTTAAAATGTGAAATGTGAATGGTATAAAAACAAATGTAAAAAAAAAAAAAAATAAATAAATAAAAAAAAAACAATTCTGCAATTATTTAAAAATGAACTTAAACTATTCCCCCATTTAAGGGGCAACCGTTTTCCCCAATAAAACCCCAAAAACCCCATACAACTGCCGTCAAATTTCAAAAACTAAAAAATTAAAAAAAAAAACTGTTGAAGCACAAAAGGCAAAAAATAAAAAAAAGTTTTTCGGTCATTAACTACTTTTCAGGCATTCGGATTTTTAAAAGGTTAAAGGGGTTTTCCCCACTACAAAGAATACTTTCAAAAAGTAGGCCCAAAACTAAATGAAGACAAATTTTTCCAAAAAAAATTGCCCCTTTTCTTTTTTTTTTTAAGGAGCTAAAAACCCCCGTTTTATCACCTTCTGAGGGCCCCCTCAGGTTTCTCAAGTGCCGACCCCGTGTACTCTTTTTTCCACTCCCGTTTTGGGTTTTATCTGGTAGCAGGGAGTGATATCCCTCACACAAGGTCAGAGCCCCCTTTTGTTTTTAAACCGATCTTTCAGACAAAAGACAGTAAAAACTCCCACTGTTTACATTAGCTCAGAAAACCCCTTCCCTGGACCTCAAGAAAAAAGGTTTAATTTTTTTTAAAACTATACTGATAAAAAAAGAAATCCCAATTTCATGGAGTTTTATATGCTAATTCCCGACAAACTTGAAACCCGGGGGTGACAGAGCAAAGCAGCCTTATTTTTATTCATGCCCCTCCAAAGAAACTTTTAGATGAGACCAACCCCCTTTTTTTTTAGGGAATTTTAAAAAAGTATTTTTAAAATTTGTAAAATACAAGTTTTTACCTGATTCCTTTTCCTACAAAACTAAGTTTCAAACTGCCCCACCCACCCCTTTTCTTTATTTCCTGCCCCAGTGTGACAAAATTGCTTTAAAGGGGAGGTTTTTTACCTACTAACCTCTCTGCAGTGCTTCCAGGCCCAGCCACATTGTCACTCCAGCTAGCCTAATGGGACCAGAAGTGAGGCCAGTGAAGAAGGGATGTCAGAGTGACCTGAAAGTGCGGTGGAGAAATCAATTAGCCCAAAAAAAAAAACCCTTTTAACATATTAACCCCAAATTTTAGGGTTGGGTTTTGGGGTTGGGGGGCAGAGAAAAAACAAACCCATTTTTTTTTGGTTTTTTTACAATTTTACTTGAACCAATGTTGAGCTGAACAGGGACAGATTAGTGCAACACTATTTCCAAGCAATCAGTGCAGATTATGTCCAAGTATAAAATGCAAATTAGGTCCTAGGCTGGCAGTGACTCTGACAATGACATCATCTCACAAAGTCATGCTGAGTTCTCACTGCATCACGTAGAGAAAGTAGCCAAAAGAAAAAGGATTTGGGGCCCCTCCCGCCGAAAGGCAACCGCCCCAGGAGTGGTATGTATTGTAGTGGGAACTATCTTGTGGATGATAAAATTAAGGGGTTTTGCCACGATCTCATTTTAACCTCCCGCATTCAGCTCTAGCTTTGTGTTCAGAAGGGGGCATGTGTGATTTGTTTGAATTGCAGATCATGTGACCCTGAGGATGACATCACCAGGCCTTTTCCTCTTCTATTAAAAAAAAAGGGCTGTTTATTTAAAAATTTATGACTAGCTGGAGGTAAAGTTTTTGCCTCCAAGTATAAGGGTCCTAGGTTCAAATCCCTGCAGGAACCAAACCTGTGTTTTTTTTTTTTTCTCTTTCTCAATGCACAGACCTCATTGAGGTTTCATTTTTAATCTATTTGCACTGTTTGACTAATTACTAAGGGGGAAGAGGACGGGAGTAGGTGACAGCACCCTTTGGGGGTTTAACACTCAGCAGCTGCCCGAGAGGAGAAGTGATGTCTGAGCATGTGCGAAGAGGACTGAGGAGTCTCGTCCCTGGTTGTATCCCCTGGAAAAGACCTGAAAAACAATGGATCACTAAGGGAGCAGCTAAAACAAAAACGGTGCAGAATTTTTAATAATGATGAATGGTGAAAATGTTTGTTTTTTCATTTACAAGGTTCCCACGTCAATTTTACTTCGTGGCAAAACCCCTTTAAACAAGATTAAATTGGGTTAATACTACATTATTTGCTATGACTTAAAGTATCCATTGAGGTTCCATGAAAAAGATACCCCGACAAATGCTGCAACATAACCACGGTCTCCTTATAGAGATTATCTCAGCAAATGTAGTCCCATGTGGACAATGTTTGCTCTACTTCCCACTGGTTTGCGCTTGTGGGATGCAATAGTGCAGCAGACCATGCTTTTGCAAGGAAAGCATATGCCACCAGGAAATAAAGCAAATGTAGCCCATATAGGACTACTTTTGCTCTATTAATCTCTATGGGGCCAATGTGGCTAGGTCGCAGCATCTGTCAAGGCACCTTTTTTCACATTACCCTAAAAAATAGTGTAGTGTGAACCCAGCCTTAAAGGGGTTTTTCACTAAAAAAAGATCATTTTTAAAAAGGGGGGGCCCAAAATTTAAGCATGGTTTGGTTTTCCCATTGGGAAAAGTGCTATGGTTTTGAGAAGGGCTGCTTTATTGTGCTTACCAGTTTTTTTGAGCCCATGGGTTACCCCAGTAAAGCATTACGGCTGTCAGCTGGTGGATCCCCCCCCCCCCCCCCAAACGCAGAGGGAAAAGCGCAAGTTTGTCAATGCAGTAAAAGGGGGGCACAGTTGGGAGCGCGGACAGCATGTAGAAACAGCAGCGTGCATGAGAGAGAGAGAGATGCAAATTGCATAAAGATAGAATACAACTGTACTGTGCAGTCCCTTGAAAAACAATTTTGTGGCACGATTGACCCCCATGTAGATATTTTGTGCCTCTGCGCATCAACATATATCAGAAACAGAGAAAACACAGCGACACACAGTCCCATGAAAGAGGCAGTCCCAGCAATTACATACAGAGAAACTAGCGTCTATCCCCCCCCACATAAAACACTTTTGCGACACAATCGAACGTCCGATTTAAAATTACTTTGTGACTCATGTGCAGCCCCACAAAAATAAAAAACAGGGGAAAGAACACAGAGTACACAGCGTCTCATGTAAAAGTAGTCCCATACAAATTACATAAGGGAGAGCACACAGCTGTACTGTTCAGTCCACGCAAAACATTTTGTGACACAGATGTGCATCCCCGAAAATTTCAACAAAGAACACAACTGTCTGTTATCCCACAAAATCACTTTTGTGGCGATGTGCGTTCAAGTAAACCAAACGATAAAGCATATAGTTTTGTTCTGCAGATTGAAAGGGTAAAGGTGAAAATAATCTGCAGGATATTCACTGTTGAGAGAGAGAGACAGAGAAAAAAAAATCACCATTTTCCAGAGTTCTGAATGTCAAATGCCCTTTGTTAAAAAATATGTAGAGAGAGCGATAAATGTGATATAACTATCGAGTTACACTTACTTTTCCCCCCCCATTGCTTCCAATGACAGCTGAGAAATTTTCCCTTCCCCGCTCACCAGAATGAATCCTCACTGAACGTGTGGGGGGTGTCTGCAAAATAAAAATCCCTGCTAGGAGGAGAAAAACTCCCCTCCATTTTACAAGCTATGCTTGGCAACCAGCAGAAAAGGCTGCCGAATGCTGGAACAAGACAACCCCTTTCAGCTACAAGATCTACTCTGACTCTATTGCACACCGCCTATTTGATATTCTAGAACCTGGTTTGCATATTGAGTGCCAAAATAAGGGCACCTGTGTGGGAGTGGAAAAAAAAAAAAATTCTAGAATCAGTGTATTGACCTCTTTTCATGAATTCAGACAGATTCATTTTTTTTTAGAGGTGACAGTTCTTAACCTATATGTTTTTATTTAATATTGTGTTCCCTGGAAAAAAAATTCGGGAGATTTCTTTTATTACCTGCTTGTGCTGTTCATCTATTTTCCCCCTAGAATTATACTGTATCTGAAAACGGGTTTTGTTGCCATTACAGTTTCCAAATGGGTGTGTCCCTGCAAACACTGACTCTGTCAGCACTTATTGGACAATGTCAGTCTGTGAAGGGACACACTCCCAATTGGTAACACCCATATAAGAGATTGGTAATCCATTTCTAGGAAGAATATCAGTGGAACCAGACAACATAGAGATTTGAGGATAGAGCCCACGGGGGATAGTTTATGGGGTGAGGATAGCACCGCTACCGGGCCCAGCAACCTAAAGGGGCCCAAAAGCCTTTCTGCCACATAAGAAGGCACCAGCATCTTACAGACAAATGGTTACTTGGGGAGATATTTCATTCTTTTTTTTCGGGGGCCCGGGGAGCTTAAATTATCCTCTGTGCTCCAAGAATGGCTACTTTACAGGGAATACTAGTATTTACTGAAAAGATTTGCCAATCGTCCTCTTTAAGATAGAGTTAGAAAGGGATTCCCCTCTCAGATAATTGTGGCATATCAACAGGATCTTCTTGCTCACTTTTCTGGAGACCTGGCTCCATACTCCTCTGTGCAGAAGCGAGGTAGCCATGAGTACATTTTTTCCCAATTCTCCCCATGGGGGGTTATGAGTATGACTGAGGAATGTGCCCCGGGCGTACCTCGAACCTGCATTGAAATGAGTGGAGATAGCCATGTATGTGTAGCCATTATGGGGGCCAACTTCCAGATGGGTGAAAGACCCAGAGGTGGGACCTGCACCTTTCAGAAACTTATGACATATCATGTTGTTTAGCCATAGATGTCTAAGATAGTGATAAACCCCCTTTAATAGTGGGGGTTTTTTTGGAAAACAACCCCCCCCCCCCCCCCCCCCCCTGTACAATTTTCGCCCCCCCCCCCCCCCCTTTAAATTTTTGGCCCCTTTTTGCCAAAAAAACTTAACCCCCCAATTAAAAAGGGGGCACCCAACCCTCCAAAAAGCCCTTTTTAGGAAGGGGGGCACTTTTTTTAAAAACTATTATGATTTAATTAAAAATATTAAAAATTAATTCCAGGACCCCACCCGGAAAATAAAAAAAGGGAAAACATTTCCCCTGGAAACCCCAAAGAGGTTTTTCACCTCAAAGAAAAAACTTTGAGATTTTTGGTTCACCCTTTTTTTTTTCAAAAAAATGCTTAAGCCCCCCCACGGAAAATTTTCAACGGGGATCTCAGGTAGGAGACCTCCTAGCTATTTTACCCCTCAATGAGCCAAAAACCAGGCCTCCCCACGGGGCAAAAACCCAAACCCCCATTATCCAGAGAGAAAAAAAAAATAAAAAAAACACCCCAAACCCGCAAGCCCGCCCCTCTTATAACAGGCCCGTGAAAAAGGGGCCCCTGGTGCAGGAAACCAAAAAAGGAGGCCCCCTTTTCCCCCCCCATAAAAAGATTAAAAAACCCTTTTGTGGCAAATTTCAAGTTTGGTTTGCACAAAAAAAACATTTCTTTTGGGAAAAACCCCTGGAAAAACCTGGGGGCCCCTGGCAGGGGTTTCAGCACACACACACAAAAAATATATATGTTTTTTAAAAATTTAATTTTAATATATTAAAAAAATAATTTTTTATATATAATTTTATCTTTTTATATATAATTTTTATATATTTTTAAAATAAACAAAACACGGGACCCCCTACCCCGCGGCACACGACTGCCCCCAAAAAGGGGGTACATTAACCCTTTGGGGGAAAAACCCTAAAGAAGATTTTAAAACTATTATCATACATGAAAAAATTGAAAATTCTTTGGTTTTACATATTTTTGTTCAAAAAATGCTTAAGGCCCCCCACCCAAAAATTACAAAGTGATCCCCAGGTTTTGGGGCGGTTTTTTCGCTATCTTTACCTCTCAATGAGCAAATCCAGGCCCCTCCCCTGGGGGCAAAACCCACCCCCCTTATCCAAAAGAGAAAGAAAAAAAAAAACACCAAACCCTTTCCCAAATTGTACCCCTTTTTTAAAGCCTGTGAAAGTGGGCGTGGTGCAGAAAAACCCCAAAAAGGAAAGGAAACCCCCCCCTCCCCCTATAGATTAAAAAAATTTATACGCCAAATACAACGGTAAGGTTCTGCACAAAAAACATTTCTAAAAAAAACACTGCAAACCTGGGTGCCACGGGGGGTTGCGGAACACACACAATTATAAAAATTATATATTTTAACCACGCCACCACTACGGGGGCACCGACGAAAAAAAGGGAAATAATTACTTTTACTCGGGAGGCCCAATATTGATACTTACAGTGACACACCATGACTAAAAATCAAAAACTGTGCAATACTTTTTACCCGGGGTGGTGGGTGCGGGAAAAATTCAACCCTCCGACAGGTTCCCCCACGGGTGCTCCTTGGGCGTTCCTTAGCCCTATGATTCTCATGTGCTCTTACTGCACGTGAGGTTTTTTAAATATATATATATTTAAATATATAAATATTTATATTTATATAATAATAATTTTATATTATATTATAAATTATATATATATATAATATATATTT
Source organism: Phyllomedusa bahiana (assembly GCA_025379985.1). Classification (NCBI taxonomy): domain Eukaryota; kingdom Metazoa; phylum Chordata; class Amphibia; order Anura; family Hylidae; genus Phyllomedusa; species Phyllomedusa bahiana. Next base: position 21,861 of record JAODAL010005464.1, read on the forward strand.
TTATTATAAATAAAATTTATAAAATAATATAAATTTTTCCAAATTCGGTCCAATCAGTTTAAACCCCCTTCCCGACGTGGGCGTTTCCAACTCCTGGCGATGCGCGGCCTTGCGGGCGAGCCACGCGCAACGAAACTGGGACCAGGGGTAAATTCCCGCGGAAAATTAGCGCTTCAACTGCAGCCTACCGGCACTTACGGGGTCATCTGTGGTCACCATGCCCGCAATGCATTGTGGGCAGGTGACAGGCGTTGTATGGCGCCCCGTCCCAAAAAATTTTACTGATACTGTCAAATGGCCGCCTTCTACAACAATCTGATGATTGCTGTTAAAGGGGAAAAATTGAAAAAAAAAGAAAAAAAAAAAATAAAACCAAACAAAAAAAAAAATAAAAAAAAAACAGTAAAAACCGCCCTTTTTCCCCCTTTAAAAAACCCCAACGCCCCAAAAAAGATCAAAATAAATAAAGCCCAAATTTTTTGGATTTCACTTGCGTAAGACCCCCCCTATAAATCATATTTTAAATTTAACCCGTAGGGTTTAACCCCCGTAAAAAACAAAAAAAAAAAAAAGTCACAGAATTCGTTTTTTGTAATCCTGCAGCACATAAAATGGAATAAAAACGATAAAAATTCATAAAAATGCCAAATTTTTGTACCAATAAAACTTTCAGTTCCCCCCCGCTAAAAAAAAGCCCCTACACGTTTGTATATGGAAAAATAAAAAATTTTTATGACTCTCAGAAGAAGCGATGCAAAAATTTTTAAAACACAATAAAAATTTTTTTTTTTTTTTTTAAAATGCTCAAATTTAAAAAAAATATAAAACTGGGGTATCGCCGTAATGTATCGACCCCAGAGAGTAAAAGAAACTGGTCATGGATATGCACGGTGGCGCTGTTAAAAATAAAAATAAAAAACACTTTAGGATTGCAGTATTTTCTTCCCCCTCCCCTTAAAAAAAACGGATTTAAAACTGATCAAAATTTTGTCCCCCAAAAATGATCCCAAATAAATTTTCAACTTTTCCCCGCAAAAAACAAGCCCCTACACGCTCTGTACACAGAAAAATAAAAAAAGTTAGGGCTCTCAGACAATGGCGATCAAAAAGTGTTTTCCTTTTGAATAAAAGTGTTTTTTTGTGAAAAGCATAAAACATAAAAAAATCAATTGGGTATACTGAAAATCGTAAAAAACCCTGTGAGTAATACTAGTATGTAGTTATACGCACGGTGCCCCGCTGTTAAAAAAAAAAAAAAAAAACACTCCAGGAATGCTGTATTTTGTTCAAAATGCCCAAAAAAACCTTAATAAAAATGATCAAAGCGGCATATCCCCCCCCAAAAGGCTAAAAAAACGCAACTATCCACAAAAAACAACCCCCTAACACTCCGAAACAGAAAATAAAAAAACGTTATGGCTATCAGAAGGGGAAACAAAAAAAACCCCCAATTTTTTTAAGACCTATTTCTATTGTGTAAAAGTAATAAAAACAAAAAAAAACAATATAAAATCTTATCATTGCAATTGTACCGCCCCCCCCTTTGTAAAAGATATCCTGTCATTTATTGCACGGCGAAATATAGAATTGAAGCCCAAAAAACAATGTTGGAATTGTTTTTTTCCCCCATTTTTCATGCCAATGCAAAAAAAAAAAAATTTTGTAACACCTGTGCACCCAAAATTACAATCCCCCCCCTAAGGTTTTTAGAGGCGTGCTAAACCAAAATGGGGTGACTTCTGGAAGGTTTCCCCTGTTTGGTATTTTGGGGGGGCTTTGAAAATGCGAAGGGCCCCACAAAATCTGCGCTCCAAAAGCCAATAGCGCCCCCTCCCTTGTATGCCCTGCCTGGCCCAAAGCATTTTTTAAAACATGTATGGATTGCCGAACTTGAAAGAAATTGCGTAAAAAGGTTTTGGGTGTTTTTTTCCCGGGATTCCTTGAAAAAAATTAAAAATTTTCAGCAAAAATTGCAGATTAGGGGAAAAAAAAAAAATGTTTTTATTTTCCCCCCCTAACGCTAAAAATTTTTTGTGAACACCTGGGGACGATTTTGCTCATAACCCCCGGGATATATTCCTTAAGGGTTTTGTAGTTTCCAATTGGGGTATTTTTGGGGAGTTTATTAAGTTTTACCCCCATGGGTGTCTGAAAACCTGAAAGGCCCTAAAAAAAATCGTAATAAAAATGAGACCCAGGTCCAGTAGGTGTCCCCCTATTCGGGGGTTGTGGTTGACCAAAAATCATAGGGCCACAAGGGGATACTCTGAAAACGGCAGAATCGGGGGGAATCAATATTAAGTTGAATCTTGATCACATTTCTGTATTCTTGTAAAATTAGTATAAAAATTTAAATCTGAAAAAAAAAGTAAAATTTTTGAAATTTCACCTCCACTTTGTTTTAAATTTTCCCTTTTAAAAACCTAATGAATAAACTTCCAAAATGGGGTTTTTGAATATTTTAAAGGGGGTTTTGTAGTTTCTTGATGGGGGTCTTTATGGGGGTATCTAACATACAGATCAATCAAAGCAGTTAGAATGGACTGGTCCCAAAAAAAAATGTATTTGAAAAATTTTTGAAAAATTTAAAAATTACTAAAATTTTTCTAACCCCCCTAATGTGTAAAAAAAAAAAAAGACTTTTAAAAAAATTATGCCAAATACAGCAGAATATGGTAGATGCAGTTAAAAAATTTTTTGAATGGAAAAACTATTGTTTTACATGCAGAAATTTTAAATTTTTAAAAATTGGAAATTTTTTTCAAATTTTTCACATTTTTAAGATTTTTTTTCACAAATAAACAAGATTTTTTGGACCAAATTTTTCGATTTTAAAGCAAAATTTTGGGCACGGGGAAAACAATCTCTGAATCACAGGGATGGTTAAATGTCAAAAAGTTTTCTCACATAAAGTGACACAACAATTTAAAAATGGGGCTGTGTCAGAGAGGCCAAAACTGGCCGGCAGTGGGGGTTAAATTTAAACAAGCGGGACCCCAATGCGGGAATAAAACCGTCTAAAGGGAGGTCAAAAGGGAAATGGACAGCATGTGAGTTAATATGAGCGTCAAGCAAAGGTTGAATATTTAGCCCGTATATTTCAGTTTTTTTTTTAAATAAATTTGCAAAAATATCTACTTTCTGTTTTTTTTTTCTGTATGGGGGGGGGGGGGGTGAGATGTACTTAATGACCCAAAAAAAATTAACTTTTTGGATCTTACCAAATGGCTGCAATGAAAGAAAGAGTGAAAAATGTAAAGGAGTCTGAATACTTTCCGTACTCACTGTATCCGTTAAACTTAATCTATAATACCCCCCCCCCCCCTACCCAGAAGAAACACTCAGCTTGCTAATTTAAAGCCCACAGTGTAGTGCTCCTCGGTGGAACATTCTGCGCCTCCCGTAGATTTATCTTTGCGAATGCCATGTCATTGTTTGAAGCTGTTTTTATTTGGGTTCGTTTATTAGGGGATAAAACCTTCCGGGGCCCCCTTTCTCTTTTGCAGAGGGGATTTTATGTTTTTTTTGTTATCCATATGGAAATCAAGATGGGGTTCTGTCTTCAATATATATGAATTGGATGAACACTTGGTACATATTTTATTGCACTTATACATTTTAATTCCTAAAATTAAACATTATTTTATTTTTTATTATGGGATGGTCATGAAATCGTGCCAACCTGGAGTTATTGTGTGTTACTAAATAAAACCTGTAGGTTTAGACTCTACTCTAGGCAGTGTGGTACTGGGTGTCTGGGTCCCATCAGAGGAGTTGATTCTTGTGGCCCACCAGTGGAGTTGTTCCTTGGGTGTTGTAACGGCAGTGGTTTTGGGTCGCTGGGGGACCGCAAGCGATGGGGGGAAACCCCGCCCGGGAACGGGAATCTAAATAAACCCGGTTTTTTACCAGAGCCCCGCAAAACGGGAGGACTTTGCTGGGCGGAGAACTACCAGGGCGTTTTTCCCCTGGGGGGGGATTTCTTGCGGGGGTAGCCAAGGGGAGGGGGTTTGGGACAGAATTTGGGAGGTGAGACTATCGGGGGGCAGGGGTCCCGGGCAGGGGAAAAAGGGAGGAGACGGGGTTTGGGACACGGGAAAGACAAACAAAGACAAGACGTTTCCTAAAACCAGAAACAAAGATCCGGCAGAGGGCTCCGGGGGGGAGGAGCCCAATATATAGGGTCAGTGGGGCAAAAGCCCCAATTTCCCGGGGCACTGGCCCTTTTAAAAAAGGAGATGGCCGCGCCGCCTTTAGGAATGAGGGGCCCCCCGCGGGGTGCGGGGCGCCTGGAGTCAGGGGCGGGGTCGGGTAAGTTATTACCCCGCGGGGGGAGCGCGCCCCGGACCAGGCACGGCCCCTGGGCCCGCCCAGGCACCGGGAAGGGGCCGGGGAACGAGCGCCCGCACCCCGGGGGGGGGCTGCGGCGCCTTCTTACAGGGGTCTCCAGTGGGGAGATTATGGGGGTCCCACCAGTGGAGTGTTATTGGGCCCACCAGTGGAGTTGATTCTTGCGGCTCTCCAGTGGAGATGATTATGGAGTCCCATCAGTGACATAGATTTTGGAGCTCTCCAGTGGAGTTGAGTCTCGGGGCTCTCATTGGAGTTGATTCTTGGATCCCACCAGTGGAGATGATTATTGGGGCCACCGGGTGTAGATTTTTGGGGCTTCCCTGGGGTGATTTTGGGGTTTCCAAAAGATGATTCTTGAGTGCCACCGGTGGAGTACATTTTGGCGCTGTCCAAAGGAGTAGATTTTGTCTTGTGTCCCACCCTACAACTACTGTATATGACTTTTGCTTTCTGCCTCTCCTTCTGTGCTTTTCTCCCTGAAAAGCAGCCCCAGGTCTGTTATCCTCAATGGCTGATCTTGATTAGATACCCCCCAAGTGGTGGGCCCAAAACCCGCAATTACTGGCTCTCAAGAGTTAGTAAAGCCCTAAAAACCTTTTCCCCAAGGTTTTTCGCAACAAAAAAGTTTCTGGGCCCCGAAAATTTAGCATGAAAGTTTTGCCTTCAGAAAAAATCCTTGAGAATATTCAGCAACCATAAAGTGTACTGTACCCTCAAGAATGTTCTGCAACCATCAAGTGTACTGTAGCCTCAAGAATGTTCTGCAACCATCAAGTGTACAGTACCCTCAAGAATGTTCTGCAACCATCAAGTGTACAGTACCCTCAAGAATGTTCTGCAACCATCAAGTGTACCGTACCCTCAAGAATGTTCTGCAACCATCAAGTGTACCGTCGCCTCAAGAATGTTCTGCAACCATCAAATGTACTGTCCCCTCAAGAACATTTTGCAAACCCTCAAGTTTACTGTACCTAAAAAAAATTTTTCCCCTTTTAAAAACCCAAATCAAGTGTTTTCCCCGAAGCCCTCAAGGAATTTGGTTTTTGCAACCATAAGTGTATGTCCCCAAAATTTTTCCCCAATTCATGAATGTTCTGCAACCATCAAGTGTACTGTACCCTCAAGAAGTTTTTCCCCCAAAATTTTTCCCTCAAAAATGTTTGAAATCCATTTTTAAAAGTTGGGGTTTTTTGTAAGGCAAGCATTTGTGCAATTCCCTGGTGAAAGAGAAACCATCGTCACCATCACCTCTGACCTACACATTGCTCTCCTATGGGATGGAGATGAAGCCAATTTATACAATTTGTATGGATAAAACATAAAGGTATCATGCTTGCTCTGTGTTTGTCACCATCTGTGCCAGTCGCTTGTGTGGCAGAAAGTTTTTATAAAGCTCCTTTAAAAAATTTTTTTAAGAGGATAATAAGCTGAACTTTTTAGTTAATGACTAGTCGTTCACTGACTGCTGCTCAGAGATCACAAAGGACTCTGCAGCACAACAAAGACTTGTCCCATTTATCTGTCTTAAAATGACAGCGCTGCCAAGAGCTTCTGTAAGCTATTAGAGAGCCGGGGTGATTAAAAGAGCCTGAGGGTCGATAATAGCTGCCAAAGGGACGCACACCGAGCATGTTCCCGGTCCGATCTGGGCCCCTTTCACAAGTGCTGCCGCCTCCTTATCTTTTACGTGTGATGTGTTTGATGAGGATTCAGATATTTGTTAGATGTTTTTAATTCTGTCCGATAAAGGGAGAAAAAAAAAAGTGTTTTTTTTAAAAGAATATTTTCAGTCATCTTCGGGTTCATCAAAAAGGCCTCAAAATAAAAGGGGTGTTCTCACCATGCTGTTTCAAGCCATTTCAGCTTCCCTTTTCAGGGGGTTCGGTTCTATAACAGTGATTGGCATATCAGCTCTAGCTATTCCTATTTCAGAGACATGAGTGCTGGGGATTTATCATCTGTAGTTCACACAGCTACAGAGCTCTAATGGTTAAAGGGATTTTGGCAAGAAGTATGTTCCTCACCTAACAGGCTGATACTCCCCTCTTGAGGCTTGAAAAAAGGGGCGTTGTTTCTGTGTTTAAAAAAAAAAGCCCCCTTGTGATGTCATTGCAAACTCCATGCACGTTTCCCGATACTCATTCTGAGTTGAGTAAAATTTTTTTGCTAATCCCAAAAGGGGTAACTGTTTGTGCAGAATATATACATTTTTTTCTTCCCCTTTTTGTAGGGGGAGAAGATAAGCCCCACAGCAGCATTCTTTATTTTTCAAACGATCCCAAAAAAAAAATTAAAAAAAAAAAATTGGGTTTTTTTTTTTTTTTTTTATTTTAAAAATTTTTTTTTTTTATTTTTTTTTTTTTTTTTTTTTTTTTTAAACCCCATTTTTTTAAATGCCCCAATTGTTTTGTTTTTGGTGGGGGGTTTTTTTTTTTTTTTTTTTTTTTTTTTCCCCCCCTTTTTTCCCCTTTTTTTGATGGGAGAAGGGGGGGGCGAGCAGGGAACAGGATGTCTGCATGTTTACTAGTTAATTACATTATAACCATGGTTCTCTTAAAAAGACAAGGATCTTTCTTCCCAGTCCCCTTTAAAATGTTTTTGTTTCTGCCATCAGTAAGAATGCAAACAAGCAGAAAGCCCTGTCTCTTCTGGGTTTCTAATGTAAACTGAGGAAATAAAGGGCATCTTTTCGGGGTGAAGATTACAGCTTCTTTTTTAATGACATATATTTAGAAAAGTGATTAAATACCCATTTTGGAGGATCCGACATCAACATTAGATTGTGGCAAAACCCCTTTAAAGTTTGTTATTGGCTTAGGTGAACAAACTTCTGTGCTAGAGATAAGACTCAGCTGGGAGTGACTCACCATGGTGCGAAAAAAAAAAAATAATCCACAGAATGGTTGCAGCACCATTATCCACAATGAACCATTCCAGGTCCCAAAAATGCAAAGCACATCCCAAAGGCGGTAAAGCCTTATTACTCACCACTCAAAGTCCCAAAATTGCACAAAGTATGGACGGCAGCATCATAAAAAGTGAAAGCATGAACGCCTTTTATTCCATAGTGAGTACCATATACAATTGCAACGTTTCAGCCCAATAACATGTGGCCTTTCTCAAGCAGAGAATACTTTGTGCAATTTTGTCACCATGGTGTGAGTGACTAACTGACAGGAACTTAGAGCAATGAGATATAAAAGAGAGCAGGGAGCGGTGGTCGGTAACCAGAAAAAAACTTGTGTGCTCAAAGAGGAGATAAAACCTTCCTTATCTCCTGAGCAAAGCAAAATCAGAACAGCAATGTATTTAGTAACTGTGTTAATTTATCTTTCCCTACATGCTAAAAACTAATCACTGTAGTGAGGAACCGCTTTGAGGAGCCCTGATTTTTGTATTTTTATCCCCTGGACATTAAGAAATGAAATAACAAAAGTGAGACATTTTTACACCATCTCTGGTTCTGATCTTTCAGCTAAAAGTCAATGAGGGCACTTATCACCCAAATACATCTTCCATCTAAGCTGTAGTGTCTCTATTCATTGAGCTGCTCATAACTCTGTTTTTTGGCTGTTTGACCTTCAGCTTTTGCCCATTACTCTTGGGTGCGTTTTGGCTCATACTTTGGTACACAATATGGAGTCATGTTGTTGGCTGCAAAGGTCCATGTAGCTTGGACTAAAATATGTTCTAAAAGCAATGCAAAACATACATGTAGTAAAAAACTATTTTTCATAATAACATAATAGGGTTAATGGGAATGTGTTATCAAAAATGAGTCATTGTTTATTTTTGGTTATATATAATTTTTTTTTTTTTTTTTTTTTTTTTTCGATATCACTTTCAATATTTTTTAATATTTCTTAAGTCCTGCAGTTTTCACTTTAGCCACTAAGCCTAACAATAGTCTGATACTTCCTGTTCTGTAGAGGGAGATTTTTAGTGTCCGCTCATTATCAGCACAAAGATGGTCAAACTGAAAGGAGACACCAGCGTGAATAGATAACACAGGATCCACCAATCACAAGAGGAGATAGTCACAGTTAACCCTTTCACCTCCCTGCACAGTGACTTCTTCTCAGGTCACAGAGCATGACTAGAAAACTCTTCTATAGAAGTCAATGGGACTGAGTCAGTCTTAAGTCTCCTATGTTCATAAAGCTGCTGTAAAGCATCTCTCTGACTGCTGTTTAAGCAGTGCAAACAAGGCCTAGTGGCCAAAGTGAAAACTGCAAGACTTAAGAATTAATAACAAAATATTGAATATGAAAAATTAAAAAAAAAAACAACCAAAAATTCCTAAAAAATGTGTTTAACATAAAATTGGGACTTAAACAATGTCTCATTTTTTGATGACACATTCCCTTTAACACCCAATCTACTGCAACACTTTTACCAGTGGAAAGAGTGACCACCATTGGCATAATTATAGCCATAACAGCTGCTATTGAGCCCAGAGCTTAAAGAGAACCTGTCACATATATTATGCCCCCCTGGCTGAGGGCAGAACAAGCTAGTGTCAGACCTGCTGTTCCCAGCGCTGTGTCCCTTATTCTGTAAGATGCAGCAGTTTCAGGGCATTTACCCCTCAAATATTATTCATGAGTAGGTGTTAGCCCTGCCCACCAATGGCTAGCCCCGCCCACTGACAGTTATTCACATGTTTCTACCTATTCAAAGTAATAGGTTTATCAGTTGAGGTGGGCGGGGCTAGCCTCAGATGGGCGGAGTTTGGGAAAAAACTGACACTCTGAATGACTCTTCTGTCTGAAAACTGCAGATTTGAGCATTAAATACACTTAAACTCCAGCATCTTACAGAATAAGGGACACAGCGCTGGAAACAGCAGGTCTGACACTGGCTTGTGCTGTCCTCAGCAAGGGGGGGCACAACCTATGTGACAGGTTCTCTCTAAGGGGGATATTCAGGTGGAGGAACACTACATATCTATTGTTTGGGGGTACATTCTGGTAAATGATAGGAAGAAGGAGGGGGTAGGTATGATGACACGTGTTGGTTTGGTATTGCTATAGGAATGTACTTCTTTGTCCTGTATGAACTGTTGTCTCCAAAATATGAAGTCCTATATTGTATTGTTGGTCCGTTAGGTAGAAAGTGCTGTGGTAACTGATTTATGCCTCCCTTCCAGATGAAGAATTGATGCTGATGTTATAGTATCTGATTCATTCAGGTCAAGTCCTCTGTTTTTGCTTTTTTTTGTTGTTGTCTTTTTCAGAAGAACAGATTCTCTTGTAACATTTAGTAGAACACTAAAGGTCCCATAAAACTCGATAAAAGTGTAATTGATGCCTGTTACCAGGCTTAGAGGTCACCTTGTGTTTTGTTTTAGACAACAAAAAACTAATTCAGCAAACCATCTGTTGAGGGATTTCTTGCCAAACATAAAAAACGGCTTTTCACGGAATTGTATATTGCCCACCAAATCAGAGAGAGGGTTGATTGTGAAGTTTTCACGGTGGCTGTGTAATTTTTAATGGCCAATTTGATTTCAGTTGCTGTAATGACTAAACTATAATGTAGGTGGAATATCGGATTCAGTGGTGCAGTTGGGGAACGTCAAGTTCCAGCAAACCTTAGCAGCCAGAAAGTGAGTGCAGCAGTCAGTGCAATATGGCCTCTATAAGTGCTACCTGCTATACATACTGTGTGCTGAATGGGTTTTATATCGTATACAGAACCAATGTACAATCATGTCATTACATATAATTGGAAATAAAGTCATCTCTAAGAAGTTTCCTTTGCTGCTGCTTTCCTTCCTTTCTACCGACCTATCTTTCCTTATCTCCTTTCATTCCTTCCTACCTACCTTTACTTTCTTACTACTTTTCCTTCCTTCCTACCTATTTCTTTTTTCTTTGCTCTTTACCCACTTTTTCTTATTATTTTTTTCACCTACCTTTTCCTTTTCTCCACCATCTTTTCCTCCGTACCAACTTTCCCATCATTCCATTTACTTTTCCTTTCTTCTTCTCATACCTCCATTTCTTTCTGTCCTAATTATTTTTCCTGTCTTTGTCCATTCCTTCCTATTTACTTTTCTGTACTATGTTCCTATGGTATCTTCTGACTCATCTGTCCTTCCCTTCTGCCTACTTTTTCCTCCCTCCTTCTTACTTTTACTTGTATCCATTTTTCTTAAAGGGGTTCTCACTATAAAGAATAGCTTTCAAAATGTAGGGAACACTAGATGAAGACGTTTTCCAAATATATTGCTTTGTTCATCTTTTTTTGTTAAGGAGCTACAAATAATTTTATCACCTTCTGAGGGCTCTCGGGTTTCCCAAGTGACCAACCTGTGTACTCCTTCTCCCCTGCTGTTTGTTCTATCTGATAGCAGGGAGTGATGTCATCACACAGGTCCTGGGTGGCAGTGTGAAAGCTTGTGTGTTATCTGATCTTTCAGACAGAAGACAGTAATTACTGTTTACATTAGCTCAGAAGCTTCTCCGGTCCTCAGAGAAGGTAATTTAGCTAATCGAGACTGATAAACAGAGAAGTCTGAATAAATGGAGCTCATATGCTATTTACAGACAGCTTGACCAGGAAGTGACAGAGCAAAGCGGCATTATTTCATTCATGCATCATGTGAAACTTTGAGATAAGACAACCCCTTTAACTACTTTTCCTTCCTTCCTACTTACTTGTTTCTACTTACTTTTCCTTTGCACCTAACTTTCCTTCTCATCTATGTACTTTTCCTATCTCTTTTCATCTTTCCTACTGTATCTACTTCCTATCTTACAACTTACCTTCCATTCTTTCTTAGGGCGCGTACTGTGTTTGCCGCAATACACTATGGGCCACATGTATGAAACTGTTTAGGTCACTCTTTTGCCCATAGTAACCTAGTGAGTTTTAGACATGAACAGGTTCATACAGGTGGACCTATGTGTTTTAGAAGTACGCGCTGTCCAGCACGTACTTCTACATCACGTTGGGGCCGGACCCCGGCCAGCCGAATTCACCTGCATTATCAGTGGCGCGTAATATGTCCCTTCTCTCCCCCGGCATACAATGAGATCGTATTGTAGGCTGGGGGAGACAAGACATAATTCATAGTTCTCTATGAGAGCTATGAATTACCGTAATTGCGGCACGCAATTCGGTCGCAATAAAGCGCAAATATGTGGCGAAATGCGCACCACAAATACGCCTTGTGAACATACCCTTAGTTATCAATTTTCCATTTTTATCCTTTCTACATACTTTTCTTTCATGTTAACTCTTCCTTCCTACCTACCTTTCCTGTCTTGTTACTTTTCTTCCTTCATTCCTTGAGGTATCTTCTGACTCCTATTTTCCCACTTAGCTTTTTCTTCCTTCCTACCTACTTCTGCATTGTACTTAGTTTTCCTTCTTCCGTATCTACTTTCCCTTTCCTCTTTTTATCACTCCTTCCTACAGTTTAAATTCCTCATCCAGGAAGCTTGAAGTCCAATAAGATAAAATCAGGCTACCATATTCCAACCTTCATAAAGATGATAATGTGCCAATGTTCCGCTATTAGCACTTTGTAACCCTCTGCTTATGAATGTTGGAATAAAGTAACCTGATTTTACTTTCCTGGAATTCAAGCTTCCTTGATGAGGAATTTAAACTGTACAAGACCGCCTGAGGCGATGGTGTTCTGTGCAAGGTTTGGTTACACACAAGTTTGTGGGTTAAGCTGTGACTTTTAGGCTATTTCTCCACTGCAGACATTTTCAGTTGTTTTTTCAGTGTTTTTCGTTTTCTGAAACTGCTGAAAAAAAATACTGAAAAGAGATCCCAAAGATTTTAAGGCTATGTCTACACGGCATTGGACAAAAAACTATGAAAACCAAATTCTAAAATCGTTCATAAAACTGAGTTTTTTGTCCAGTTCATGTCAAAAACAGCTCAAGAAACTACCATTTTTGGCACAGTTTTTGCGTGTTTCTTTGCAATTTTTTTTAAATTTTTTTGCAGAAATGCACAGCATTATAATTGCTAAAGATTTCTGCAAAAATGCCCCAAAAAAGGCACCAAAAAGTACAAAAAACTGTTGAAAAACGTCCGCCGCTTTACATGGACTCCGATCATAAATTTTCTGCCGTGCTCTGTTGTTTTTTGCAACATGTTACAAAAAAACGGCCAGCAGCAAAAATGAGCAGAAAAAAAAATGTTTTGTGGCGACAACACAACGTTTTTACTATTAAAGTCTATGGGATCTGATGTCAGTCGTTTTTTCTGCAGTTTTAGAAAATGAAAAACGCTGAAATAAACGACTGAAAATGTCTGCAATGGAGACATAGCCTAATAGTAAAATCAGTCTGTAGTCTCCACGGAATGTTTTTTGGACGGTTTTAGGATTTGGTTTCCAATGATTTTTTCGTCCACTGCCGTGTTGACCTAGCCTTAAGAGTGAGCGTTTTTTTTTCTATCCCTTTCTCCTTCCTACCTTATTTTCCGTCCCTCCTTTCTTTTTTCTTAGTATCCACTTTTCCTTTTTTCCTATCTTCAATACTTTCCTCACTACCTACTTTTTCTTTCTTTATGCCTACCTATTTCTCCTTTTCTCTTCTTTCCTGCTTCCTTGTTTTCTCCCCTTCCTTCCCTTCTTCAACTAAAAAAAAAAGTATGAAACTAGAAAGACATTCTCAGATTGATGTGTTTCCTTCACGGACAGGAATAATCCATTTTGGTCCTTGAACTCATTCCAAAAGATTCATAAGAATATAAAAAAAGAAAAAACCTAACAAAATACCCTTCAACAACATAAGAAAGTCCTCATCACATTTTGTGATATGGATGTCTCTAGTTCTTGTCAAGCCGATGGATGGTTTATGGTGTACCAACATAGATGTGCGGGGCTGTAGAAAGACTAGTTTATATGCTAAATAAAACCTTGGATACTGTATATATTACATTGAGAATGTTCTTAAAGTGCCCCTGTAAATAGCATCTAAAGTTGTGATTTTAATTCATTAACTTGTCACATTGAAGTGCTTATATGTCTCATGATGAGAGTAAATAACAAATTGATAGAGTAAAATGTGATTGTGTAATTTCTAAGATAGGATGGGGCCATTTTGTTCTAAGTCACCATCCTCTCCAGACTCTGCCTTGCACATGCTCAATTGTTTCCCCAAAAATAAGACATCCCCCAAAAAAAAGACCTAGTACAATGTTTTTCAAGCTTAGAAATATAAGGCCACCCCTGAAAATGAGATCTAGTGGCAGACATTGCTACAAGAGCACCTATCACCTCCACACATACACACAAGCATTGATAGTAGATGAAATTATAAGACTTTTCTCAAATACATGTCCCTGTTTAAGTCAGGAGATTCTACCGAAGGCAATGGAAGGTATCAACTGTGCAGGGGGAGCTGAGGGCATAGCAGCTTGTACAAGGTAATCTGAGTCTCTCACTACATACACTGCAGGCACAGCACACTGATGAGATAGTGTGACTGAGGTTATCTGTTGCTTCAGAGTTTGGCTGTTTGTGCTGAGGTTTGTGGTAACAGGACTACAGTATATAATTAAATTATGATTTTTTTTTTCAAAAATAAATTCTTCTATGAACAAGAATCAGACATCGCTGGAAAATAAGACCTAGTGCATCCTTAGGAGCAAAAATTTATATAAGACACTATCTTTTTTTCAGGGAAACAGGGTAATGAGTCTGTAGTTTGGACTAGCATGCCAGATAATTTCTTTATGACTGGCCACAGTGGCTACACATTTTAGTTCCAAGATCAAAAATATAGCTCTTTTCCACCAGTCGAAATAGCAAAATCCAATTAATCAGGTGACACTTCATGCAATGGATTTTCCTTTATATATGGGCCACAATTAATATCTATGTTCTCCTTTGCCATGAAATTTCTTTTTCATTAACTCATCTGAATCCATTTTTTCTTCAGGCCCCAACAGGAAGAAGGTCGACATTAGCATTGATCTTAAGGATATAAACAAAAAGTTTCTCTTTGCTGTTCCCACAGAATAAGATCATTCTAGACCCTATGACCTTCAGTGAAGCCCGGTTCCGGCCATCTCTTGAAGAGAGGTTGGAGAGCATCATCAGTGGGGCGGCCTTGATGGCAGACTCCTCATGTACACGCGACGACAGAAGAGAGAGAATCGTGGCCGAGTGCAACGCTGTCCGGCAAGCCCTTCAAGACCTGCTGAGCGAGTACATGAACAATGTAAGTCTCCTCTCTTTGTTTCTTGCCGTTGGTTGACACTTCTTTTAAAAAATACCCAGATTGTTTTCAACTTGGATTTTGCAAGTAACAAAACCATTCTATTGCCTTGGGAGGGCGAGCTAACCTTCAGAAACACTTCACTATCTATTAGTTAATTGTTCCTCTCGTAGGGAAACCATAATGGCTTCTTCCTCTTCTGTGGCTCATATTGCAATTTTTTAGTGTAATTACAAATGTTAGATGCTTGGGGAGACATGTATGAGCGGGGTTGCGTCAGTTCCCTGACTTGGAACCTGTTGTATCTCTGTTCTGTAGATCTATAAACAGTTGTTTGCCCAAACTTGGCGCATTCTGCACCAGACGTCAAACTTTTCAATAGGAAAGTTTGCTGGGGCGTGTCGCGCAAAGATCGTACAATCGCGCCAAACTTTGATGCATAACTGTCATAAAAAATCCATACCGATTCGAAGTGGCATGGCTGGTACAAATCTTGTCATAGAACAGGACACTTTCATACATAATGGCCCCATCTACACTCCTATAAAGTGATTTAAAACTGGTGTGTTCGAGTCAGATGTCATGCATGTCACCCTTGGAGTTTACACAACTTGGGGCAACATGTAGGAAACCTGGCTCCAATATGGCACTTAGGAGTGTAGAAGGCGCCAGTATGTGTGAAAGTGTCTGGCAGCACTTTATACGTGTCCCGTTCTACAGAAAACTTTGTCTCAACCAAACCACTTAGAAACTACAAATGTAGCAACGGTTAAATAGACAGATAACACACCATGGTATCATGGCTCAGAAAGGTATCTCAACTTTTTCAGTGCTTTTCTATGGATTTTGTTTAGAGATAAGAGCAGATAACAGAGAAAGTTGTGATGTCATGGTCAAGCTAAACTCTATAGTATGGTATGGATCTCTACAAAAGTTATGTACCAAACTTTAGCGCATTCGTACGATACTGGCATGACCCGGCCCTGCAAACTTGCCGCACTCAGAAGTGTTGTCTGGTGCAGATAGCGCCATGTTTAGGTATACAACTTTTCATACACCTAAAGAACAGGGCTTCAACAGGTTTTTGTCCACAAAGTAGGCCAGAAAACTGGTGCCGCCCCGTTCATACATGTCGCTGTTGGTTTTTGTGTCTTTTTGCATTGAACTAGTATCTGGTATAGACAAGAAACCTGCATGATCAGCACATGGTCCTATACAATGTAAACCACAGTAGATTTTTTTCATTCAATGTTTCTGTTATTATATAGATCGTGGTTATTTATTGGGGCCGTTTCGGCATCATTATGCGCAGCACTTGACTCCTAATCTATTGGTATTGGATTTAGCTGCTTGTAGTTTAGGACTCTGCTTTCCTGACTGTATTTCTGAGATTCTGGTGGATTTGTGCTTAGATGAAGCAGCTAATCTGAAAAAAAAGGATCTAGATAAAGCAAAAAGGAAGCAAGGTGCAGCAACCTGAGTCTCTGATGAGACAAGAGTTGGATTTTGGACTATCTTAGACCACTAATAGATAAAGCAGCCAGCTGTGAGTTTCTCATCATAGATGTGTTCTTGAAGAGAAGGGTTATAAACCATCCAACAACAGCAGGTAAATACTATGCAGAGGTATTGACTTACATCCGGACTATATCTAGAGGAAATACTGTGGTACCTGCCATGTGCGATAGTTGCCAAAAGACCACTTTGCCTGGCCCATGCTATTTCCATATAGAGCCGGGGTAACAAATGGAACTTTTTCCCTAAAAAAGGGAAAGCCTAGCTATAACTGTTTTTATAAAGGCTTTTAATGGCTATAATTTAGGACCAGTGTATGTTTTGGAGTTTTCACATCTCACACATTTGTGGCATATCGATAGGATCCAGGACTCACCCCTTTTTCAAGATTCGGCCCCTGAAAGTTTCAGTTGTGACCAGAAAAGTTGTTGGAACTCTCCAATTCATTTCACTTCTCTGTTATGCACGGAGACTTTTGGGATCCATTCTGGAGATAAGTGCAGGTCTCAGGGATGGGATTCTCCTCTCTCACATTGTTGTGTATCCTATTGACTTGCTATAAATGTGTTAGGTGTGAAATTCCCTTTAAGGACCATGCATAACCTTTTGTACCATTTATGGAGCTTGCTGTTTGTGCTTTTCATGGTACTGTTTTGGAATACTGCAATTCTACCATTTTTTTAGTTTCTTTCACACTGTTAAATGGTATAAATAATAGATCATCTTTACTGTATGTGTTGATACCTATTTGGGGGACAACAAATATGTTTTGTTTTTGTAACATTTTGGTATTTTTGCACAATAAGGGTATGTTCACATGGCATACTTGCACGCATTTCGACGCATATTTTTGCTCTAATACGGGCGAGATGCGCGCCGAAATTATGGTAATCCATAGTTCTCATAGAGAACTATGGATTACTCCTCCTCTCCCAGCTTGTTCAATACAAGTAATGCATGTCTATGGGGCAGCGGGCTGCCACCCCCCCGTGCCGCTGATTAGCGCGAGCTCCCAAGACACTCGATGTACATGAGGAGACACACGTGCTGCAGTACATAGTGTGAACATACCCTAAAGTTATTTTTTGTGAAAACACTTTTTTTTTTTACTTTTTTGTCATCACAGTCTTATGAGGTCTTTCGAAAGAATGAGTTAAAGTTTTATTTGGCATAATTTTTTTTTTAGTTATGTATCATATCTTGTTTCGGTGTCCTAAAAATGTTTTTGGGGAATAGAACTAAGGGGGACATGTATGAAAACTGTCTAGATCTAAGACTGTCTTTATTGCCCATAGCAACCAATCACAGTTCCCCTTTTTTTATGTCAGAGCACTATATGAAAAAAAAGGGGCGCTCTGATTGGTTGCTATGGGCAATAAAGACAGTCTTAGACCTATACAATTTTCATGCATGCGGCCCAAAATTTGCAATTAATTTGTGCTACAAGGTATAAATAATACGTTTCATTTATGGGTCATTATGGCTACAGTGGGACAAAATATGAACATTTGTATAGTGATTTTTAAAAATATATATATACTTTTTGCTTGTTCCTTTAGGAAAAGTTATTGCCTCTATGATGCTTTACCATACACGGTACGCTAAAGCATCACTGCCTGTATGTGTTACTATTGGGCCCTGTGTCTTAAGATGTACGTCGTGGAACATTAAGGACAACATATATGAACGGAGCTGCGGCAGAAGTCTGGCGTCTTTTCAGCCCCAAAACTTTAAACGTGGTTTTAAGTGTCGCTTTGTAGCTAGAAAGCGCTAAATCTATGACCTGCAGTAGAACAGGTTCATGGATTCAGGTGCATTCTACGCTACTAAAAATGGCACCCGGGCACCAAAAATCATTCATATCACCCTAAGGGTTTATGTGTGTGTTCCCGCGCGCCTTTAATATCTGACTAAACTCAGCTCATGAGGTCCAGCAGGAGACATTTTCCCCATTTTCTGCTAACAAAACAGCAGATCACTTGTTGCTGGGGTTTAACACTTTTTAGATGGTATGATGGAGCCTGGGATGCAGAATAGGAGGTCATCTATCATGCAGATAATCAAACTTGAATCGGGTCTTGCCTATTCAGTGATTACCGGTATCATGCTGATCTTCAGAGACCAACGGTGGTGGAGGGGGTGAACATCCTAAGCACAGTAACACTAAATACTGTTTTTTGTCCCTTACATAAGGAAAACTGGGATAAGAAGAATTTATTTCTTAAGATCCTCAATTACAGAAAGTCATTGGCAGTGTCCTAGGTGAAGATGTAAAAAATAGTGCCCTTAAAGGGAACTGCAAAAATGAGAACTTCTCTGTGTTCCCAATGCCTTATCTTTCTTTCATAAACTTTGCCAGCTATACTCCAGACTTCTCCTGCCTTCTATTTCTGTAACAGGAAGCAGCCATCCGATAGTTCAGCTTCCCAACTATAATAGCTGTCGCAGGACTGTCTTTTAGGTCTTTCATTCTTCCTAGTTCCTCTTCACTGAATTCATGCTTGTAGGAAATTAAACATTATAACCTGAGAGTATTATTTGCAAGGAATGCTGGGAGGTTTTTGTTTAAAAGCCACATCAACGTGGAAATTGCTAAATTCATTTCTTCCTTAAAGGGGTTTTGCCACGAAGTAAAATTGAGGTGGGAAGCTTGCAAATAAAATAACAAACATTTTCACCATTCATCATTATTAAAAATTCTGCACCGATTTTGTCTGCTCCTTTTGTGATCCATTGTTTACAGCTCATCTCCAGGGGATACGACCAGGACTGAGAGCTACTCAGTCCTGGTCGCACATGCTCAGACATCACCTCTCCTCTCAGGCAGCTACTGAGTGTTCAAACCCCAGGTGCTGTCATTCTACTCCCATCCTCTGTACTCCTTAGTAATAGTCAACGTGCAAAATAAAAAAAGAGAAACCTCAATCAGGTCTGTGCATTGATAAAGAGAAAATAAATCCACAGGTTTGGTTCCTGCAGGGATTTGAACCGAGGAGGAAAAAAGAGGAAAAAAAACTTTGCCTGGTGATGTCATCCTGCTGGGTCACATGATATGCAATTCAAACAAATCACACACGCCCCCTTCTGAGTGCACACAGAGCTGAAAAGCTGGATGCAGGAGGTATGAAATGAGATCGTGGCAAAACCCTTTTAAATCAAATTGGCAATTATATTAACCTCTCTGAGGCGAAGGACCAGACTTTGTGGATGTCTAGAAGATTTTTTCCACAATTCCTAAAGGATAGGGGATAAATGTCTCACCAACCGACTGCTAAGCATTGTACTCAGCTGTCTTTGTTAGTCCCATGGACTTTGAAAGGAACAATGATGCTCATGTTCGACCATTGCACCATTCAAACACTTCCGCACTGTGTAGTTATTATAATGAAGAGCAGGGCCTCCATTTTAGTGATAGTGGGGGTCCTAATGGCGGTCCCCTAGTGATAAGACATGTATCACCTATCTACATGTATCACCTATCTAGAAGTGATAAATGTCTGTTTTGGGAAAAGCCTTAAAGTAATGGAAAATGGTTCTTTGGGAAAGGGGTTTGGGGATGAGCTGGCCCTCTCTATCACTTCATGATCACCCACTAAACTTTTGGGATTTTTTGCACTGTAACATGCATTTGTACTTGAATTTCAGCTTACTTCTCCCTGGGGCTATAACCTTGCACAGTTTTGCTGCAATCTCGGGAAATATGCTTTGGCAACCTGACTGACTAGTGATGTCACTGATGTTGAGTGATGCGTTTACATGACATCATCGTGGGCAGGAGACAGAAGGATTCTGAAGCACAAAGCACGGACTGTGCGGGAGCACCTCTCTCCGCCGCTTGTTAGCTGGGATTAGTGATAATATTATTTATAGGGCTTTGATTGAGTTGCTTGGCAATTCTTTAGGATACATCTGTTCTGCTTTACGCTCCTGTGAATTTGTTGTTGTTGTTGTGTTTTGGGGGAGGGGGGGGCTGTTTTATACAACATTCGATATTAGCACAAGAAATGTGGGTTGATTTAACCCACAAGTAGCAGAAACCACTAAACAGCATAGGAGCATTTTTTAGCAATTTTCCCACCACCCCCGAATGACATCTGTATTTATATAGTTACATAGTGTGTAATGCCAAAAAAACAGACGTCCTAGAGCTCAGCCTATTGTCCTATACAGTAGTGTTGATCCAGAGGAAGGAAAAACCCCCCCATGAGGTAGAAGCCAATTGTCCTCATTTTAGGGAAAAAAATATTCCTTCCCAACTTCAATCCAAAACCACATGTACATTAAAATGGTTTTCTTACCAAGCAGATTCAAAAAGAGCCACAGGCAGCTTCACATTTACACTGCCTGGTGAGGCTGCAAGTGGTTCTATAGCAGGGATTGGCTTATCAGCTCTTCTATTTCTAGATATTCCTGGTACAGTGACATGAGTGCAGGAGATTTATAAATATAGTACACAAGGCTGCAGAGCTCTAAAAAGTGAACGTTTTTTTTTTTGTTTAGTTAGGTAAGCAAAATTTGTTGCTACAGATAAGACTCTGCAGAGAGTGACTCACTATGGTCGAACTGACTGAGTGATGGAGGCTTGGATCAATCAAGTAAGAGACAGAGGAGAGAGAGGTGGGGAGGGGTGGTCAGTAATCAGAGAAACTTGTGTACTCTAAGAAGAGATGAAATCTTCTTAATCTCCTGAACAAAGCTAAATTAAAACAGCAATGTATTTGGTAATAGTTTTTATTTACCTTTCCCTACATGTTAACACCCAATCATTGTGGTGAGAAAACCTCACTTATCTGACTTATGTCAGTGTCAGTCTTAATTGCAGCTCCGACATCTATTCATAAAACCAGAGGCTAAAAAATGACGTTGTGGATTGAACAGTGTTGAAGACAGAGGCATAAGTCGAGCTCCCGGGCCCTAGTGCAAAAAGTGAAATGGGCCCCCCAGTTACCATGCGCCGCTTTAAATGTTGGTGTCTTCTTATGTGGCAGCCTGGCAGGAGGGCTTTTGGGCCCCCTCAGGCTGCAGGGCCCGGTGGTGACTACCTCTGCACCCCCTATAGCTACTCTCCTGGTTGAACTCCCATAGAACAGAATGGAGAACACAGCACTCCCTTGTACTGGGAACTCCCATAGAACAGAATAGAGAACACAGCGCTCCCCTGTACTGGAACTCCATAGAACAGAATAGGGGAAACACCACGCCTCCGTACTGGGAACTCCCATAAGAATGAATGGAGAACACACCCGCTCCCCTGTACTGGGGAACCTCCCATAAAAACAGAATGAGAACACAGCACTCCCCTGTACTGGGAACTCCCATAAACAGAATGGAGAACCACAGCGCTCCCCTGTACTGGGAACTCCCATAGAACAGAATGGAGAACACAGTGCTCCGCTGTACTGGAAAGTCCTATAGATCAGAATGGAGACCACATAGCTCCCCTGTACTGGGAACTCCCATAGAACAGAATGGAGAACACAGCTCTCCCCTGTACTGGGAACTCTCATAGAACAGAATGGAGAACAAAGCGCTCCCCTGTACTGGGAACTCCTATAGAACAGAATGGAGAACATAGTGCTCTCCAATACTGGGAACTCCCATAGAACAGAATGGAGATCACAGCACTCTCCTGTACTGTGAACTCCCATAGAACAGACTGGAGATCACAGCGCTCCCCTGTACTGGGAGCTTCCATAGAACAGAATGGAGAACACAGCGCTCTCCTGTACTGGGAACTCCCATAGAACAGAATGGAGAGAACACAATGCTCCCCTGTACTGGGGGAACTCCCATAGAACAGAATGGAGAACACAGCGCTCCTCTGTACTGGGAACTCCTATAGAACAGAATGGAGAGTTATGAGCAAGTGCGACCGGCTCTTCATTCTGAGCTGAGACTTTTGGGGGCCCGTTCCCAAAATAGTTGTGTTCCACAGGTGGGACCTGCATTTATCAGCCTTTAGTGACATACCTTTCAATATGCCATTAAAGTTTTGGGTGGGAACACCTATTTTAAACTTTGCTTTTAGTCCTGAGTTACTACATACTAGAACTCTTCTCCCTGTTCCAATTTATTCCCTCAGAAGCAGGAGCATAACCAGAACCTATAGGGCCCCCAGCACCCAGTGACAAGGAAAGGGAAACATCAGCATAAGTAGTAATAAATAAAGGTATAAATAATACAGAGGATTCATATAGTAGCGCTAGATAGTAGAAAACTACCGTATTTTTTGGACTTTAAGACGCACCGGACCATAAGACGCACCTAGCGTATTTTTTGAACTTTAAGACGTACCACTATTTTCCTCCCAAATTTGGCGGGAAAAAAGCGCGTCTTAAAGTCTGAAAAATACAGTACCAATTTGTTATTCCCTACATCGAGTTAGAGTGTTCTGGCACCTGAATGGGTCCCACAACCTCTGAGCCCCATAGCGGCTGCTATGGCTATAATTACAACCCTTCTCAGAAGGGGTTCAACACACATCCATAGCCCTTGTCAAAATAATCCTATCCTGCCCCATGAATTTCCACCAATCAGCTGTAATCTAGGAGGAAATCTGGCAACGTATTCAGTTATCCTATAGTGCCACAACAGGTGAAAGGAGGTATTGCATCCTGCCTATTAAAAATCAATGGGCTGTCCATGTAACGCATGGACATGCTGGGTCCTCCAGAGAGACGCTCTTTGCTACCAATCGTCACCCTGGTTTATAGAGGAGGGCAGGTGCGCTATCAGGGCAGTACAACTGTCAGGGTCCCTGATTTTTAATTTTTTTTTAAAAGGTCCCCATTGTTTTGGTGCAAAAAGGGAATGGGTAATAGATGGGGGCCCCAGTGCTTTGGCTAAATAGGGCCCTGATTTTGGTTATAGAAGCTTAAAGGTGTTGTATCTTTACATTAAATGGTCTTCAGAATAGGGGGTCAGTGAAAACAAGCAACTTTGCAATAGGATGTCATTTACTAAGCTGTCTTTGTTTTCACTGTCTCCTTTACTTCGTTTTCAGTAAACACTGTTGCCCAGTGCGGTCGGATCCCACCCCTTCATTTCATTGGCTGACGCTCTACAAATTACATTCTTTTCTGTCCCGGTCCGTATTCACGGGAGCGCGCATTCCTGCCTCTCTCACTCAGAAGAAGGGGCCGGCAACATTTCACTCTGCACAGCCAGCAGCTCCACAGTAACACTTCAGCTGCTGCTACAATCAGAAAACAGCAGAATTGTGCTCGGTGCCTAATGCTGCTGCGTGTAAACATAAAAAAAGGGGACAGATCTGTGCTGCTCTGGATGCGTTTATAGGGAAGACTGGATTTAACTGTAACAAAAAACCCCCAGCTGTGAGAGGAGAAGAGATCATTTCTCTGAGTTCATAGAAGACTGTCTAGACTGAATGCAGGCCTGTGGTATGTAAACAAACATCTCTTACAAAATAAGACTGCATAGGGAGAGGAACGACACAGTGACATGTGGACTCAGACAGAGAGGGGGAGCACACTGACTCAAGAGCAAGCATGAACAGTGAAGGGGAGGATGATGTCATCCCCCTTCAGTTAAGAAACACCCATCTGGGAGGGGAAGAAACGCCCCTGGATTTGAGGAACTGAGAAACTGAAAGTACACGGAAACACACGAATTGATGAAGCGAAAAATCCCCTTTAATTCCCCCCTTTCTTCTATTAATTCTTAGTGGGATATTTAAAAATTTCACTTTCCCTCAGTAAAATACAAAAGCATAAAATACCCAAAAAATAAATAAATAAAAAATATTTATTCCACTTGTCGCTCACTTAGGTCGTTTTTTTCTGCCTGTTGCAATGAAGTACTTACACTTTTAGGAATGTTGTCGCATTATTACACATCGGGGGGATCATGATATTTATGTGTTATTTTTTCAAGCTTTTTACATCTCATAACCGGGAACAGAGTGTCATCAAATTATAATAACCGATTAAGTTTTTTTGTTGTTTTTTTTGCTTTTTTTTACCTTTTTTGTATATTTTCTATAGCTTATTCTATTGGGGATTTGCAAAAAAACATATAATAGCTGCCGGATTGGGTCTAAGAGAAAAATAATGGCACTCTAGTCTGCAATTACCGTAGGTGTAGAATGGCATCGCGTTCCCAGTCCTTGACATCACATCGGCTCGTTGTGTAGTTTATATAATGGCATGCAATCATTTCTTTTTCATTTTCACTCAAAACGCAGGTTACATGATGCAAGTTCCAAGCATTCACAAGCTGCAAAGTCAAACTTTTCTATACAAAGATCTGACCGTGTCTCTTTGCAGTATAATTACCATAGGAATTTCCCATGATGCTCTGCTGCCATAGACGACTGAGGCCTCTTTGTTCCGCCATGAGTTAGAGCTTATTTTTATTGATGCAAAGCCCCATATCCTCTTCATTGACATAGAGACACATGATGAAATTCTGGAAATCTTGAATCAACCTAGGGTATCTATAGGGGCATGCAACTTGGACCATGGAGCCTGAGGGAGCCCCAAAAGTCCCTCTGACACATAAGTCACCAGCATTATAAATGCAATGCGGTAGGTGGCGGCTCTTTTATAGATATTGAAATGGGCCTAGCAGCTTTAAAGGGGTTGTCTCACTACATTGATTCATCTCACCTCAGTCCTGTTTTCTTGGTTTCAGTTTGAATTCAGGGGCGTGTTTACTGGCTTCTACTAGGCTGCAGTGGAAGCCAGGTCTGTAGCTATAGCAACCAGTGCTGGCAGCCTATCAGGATAGATTGAACAGGTCTGTAGCTATAGCGACAAGTGCTGGCAGCCTATCAGGATAGATCAAACAGGTCTGTAGCTATAGCGATCTGAGGAGCTGATGCAGCCCATACAAGAGGGGATATCTAGGAATAGGTAGGACACTGTTAATGGACACATGTTGCAAAGTCACTTGTTTTCGCAAGATCTTTAACATAAAAAGCAGCAATCCTTGTAGTGAGACAACCCCTTTAAGTTATGTCTCTGATTCACTCTTATGAGGAAGAAGGCAGGACCTTTACATGTAGCCAAGCACATTTACTGTTCCGAAAATATAAAGTTCATATTAGTCAGTTACAGGGTTTTTACCACAAAGTAGAATTGATGTGGGAAGTCTGAAAATTATTTCTATATGAATGTCTAGTCCTAGACAGTATCAACAATTGAAACCCCTTGACTAAAATACACAAAATAAAGAGAAGGGAAATAGTCTTAATTTAATGATAATTACTAAAATTATAACCACAAAACAATATAGCTCTCTATGAAAAGTCAAAGATAATGGCCAAGTCTGAAAAAATACCGGGACCAGCACAAAAAAACAAAGCGAAAGACCCCATCAGGCCCTAAACAAAGGCTAGTCGCTAGCCTATCCAAAATCAGGAGATTCGCCCCTATAAGGGCGTTCCTGTCCGGAACCTCCCCTACAAAGTCCCTAAAAGACCCTACAGTCCCGTCTGAAAATTAAATAATAAAATGTTCATCGTTATTATTAAAATTCTGCACCGTTTTTGTTTTAGCTGCACCTTACTGATCCATACTGTACAGTTCATCTCCAGGGGATACGACCAGGGCTGAGAGCTCCTTAGTCCTGGCTTCACTTGCACAGACATCACCTCTTCTCTCAGGAAGCTACTGTCAGCCACTTCACTGCTCAAAAACCAAAATAATAAAAAATTATGAATTTTATTAGATCACTTAAAACAAGATATAAATAACCCCACCTATAAAACAGAAAAATTCAACACCCCAATCCATGATCCAATCATATATCACTATACATGATTAACAAATATGTAAACAACTATGTAAATACAGGAACATACATGATAATGTAATAAAAGTGGTATAAACAGAGTAGAAATACTGAACCTGCAATAGATCAATGGACAGGGCTGCAAATCCCTGACGTATGTTTCGCTATTAGCTTTTACATATATTGCCCATTTTTTCATATTGGTATTGTCACTTCCCTGCTTAGTAATCACACACACTCACTGCTGAGTGAGTGTTCAATCCCAGGTGCTGTCATTCTACTCCTGTCCTCTGTCCTCAGTAATCATACACACTCACTGCTGAGCAAGTGTTCAACCCCAAGTACTCTCCTTCTACTCCTGTCTTCTGTACATCTTAGCAATCACACACACTCACTGCTGAGCGAGTGTTCGATCCCAGGTGCTGTCATTCTGACTGTCTCCCATACTCCTTAATGATTAGTTAAACAAAAAATAAAAGGAATAAGGAAACCTCAATTAGATATGTGCAGGAAAAAAAAATCACATTTGGTTTCTGTAAAGATTTGAACCACTATGCTGAAAGGCAGAAGTGCTGCAATTGTTTATAGCAAAAAAAGGGAGTATGGAAATCTAATTGCTCTCCAAAGAAGACAAGAAAGTTAGTGATTGGTCATCTTTCAACCATTAGTTCCCCACACCCTGAATCTCCCCCACTTATTACATATTTCAGTCCCCACTGTTGTTTTTGCATTCCATTAAGGAAAGAGAAAGCAAAGATTAAAAAGTATAAGAAAACCAATACTGTCTATTTTTATTCCGTTTGAAAATGATCTTTAAAGGGTTTCTTTCATCACAATGATTCACTTGAAAGATGTAGGTAAAGGTAAACAAAGCCTAATACCAAATACATTGCTGTTTTTATTTTGCTTCCTTTCAGAGTTAGAGCAGTTCTTATTTCCTGCCTGTGTACACAAAAGTCCCTAGGTTACCAATCACCTCTTGCTGCTCTCATTGCTCCAGCAGCCCTGTCCTGCCATGGTGATGCCACTCCCTGTTGTGTCTTATCAGCAGCAGAGGAACTTGTTCATCTATGTTACTTTCAAACTTTAACCCTTTAGAGTTATTTAGGCTTCTTACCTCCTTTTGTTAACAATGTCCCTCTTACAGGCTCAGTTAGGCATATGAAAGATTATATGCTAATCACCACTGTAGAACCACCCCCAGTTCGAACTGGAAGTGTGAGTCTGAAGCTTCTATAATTGTCTGTACACAGAGATAGCTGGACACTGATAACTCCACCCACTGGACTCCTTAATCAGAATAGGCAGGGATTAAAATAAATAAATTACAAGCTCTACTGAATCTTTCCCCACAGAACATTGTATAAATCTGATTGGCTCTTCCTGCTTTCTAAAATACAACCCACAGATCAAATTGCATGTTCAATGTGACAGTTTCCCTTACAAACTGTTACAAGCTGCCAACTTGCTTTCATGTGTGTCAGTGTTCACTGTCATTTTGCATTCCTTTCATAAACCAGAAGGCTCAGCAAGCACAGAACATGAAAGAAAATGCTTGAAAGGGAATAGATACAATGTAATTTCACCTAAAAGCACGGTGTTATCTGGAATATAATGGGTTAGTCATCATACATCTTCCCACTGACTCTGAATAGCTCTTAAAGGGACCCTATTAGATTGATCATGCATTCTGATCAGCAGGCATCAAGTTATAGAGCAGGAGGAGCTCAGCAGACCGATATACATGTGTATCGTTTTTTTTGGAAAAGGATTCAACAGAACTTGCAATTTATTCATTCCACTTACTGCTCATTTTGGGTTTAGGAGTCCAGTAGGCGGTCTTATCAGTGATTGACAGCCTTTCATATATCAATGTGCATACAGAGATAACTGTCATTACTGATAAGCCCGCCCACTGGACTCGATGACACAGAATCAGCAATAAACTTAAAGAATAAGTTGTACGTTTTACTAAATCTTTCCCCACAATATATCAATCTGCTCAGCTTCTCCTGCTCTATAACATGCTGCCTGCAGATCAGATAGCAGGTTCAATGGGACAGGTTCCCTTTAAGTCTGCTACAAGCTGCCCACTTATTCCTGTGAGTGTCAGTCTTCACTGTCATGTTGCATTCCTTTCATTAAAGGTAACATGTTATCAAAAAATTATTTATTATTTAACTCACGTTTTTATGTTAAACACATTTTTTAGGAGTTTTTTTGTTTGTTTTTTAATTATCACTTTCAATATTTTTTAAAAAAAATTCTGAAGTCTTGCAATTTTCACTTTGGCCACTAGGGTTAATAATAGTCTGACACTTCCTGTTCTGTAGAGAAAGGTTTTCAGTAGTCTGTTCTTTATCAGCACAGGCAGTGTTAAACTGAAAAGAGACACCAAGATGTATAGATAACACAGGATCCACCAGTCACAATAGGAGTTGTCACAGTTCACCCTCTCCTCCTCCCTGCATGTTGACTTCTTCCAAGGTCACAGAGCATGCCCAGAAAACTGCTGCACGTATTTTCCATAGAGCACAATTGTGCTCATTTTCGGCCGGTTTTTCAGGCGGTCTGAAAAACCGCAAACCGGCTGAAAAACCGGCCGAAAACCCGTGCAGTGGGGACATGGCCAAAAGAGAAGCTTTGAAAGGGAATGGTTAGAATGTGTTATCACCTGAAAACATAGCAGTATCTGGAGAATGATGGCTTAGTCATCACACGTCATCTACAAGCAAACTGGGTGACACCCACTTATAATCACAGCTACGGAGCTGATTGTTACCCATGTATGCACTGACCCCAAATCTGTTATGTGCTGACCACCTATTCCTGTGTGTGTCAGTCTTCACTGTCATTTTTGCATTCTGTTCATCAGCACAATGGCTCACCATGCAACTTGTCCTTTACATGGGGGCTGTTTCATGTTAAAATGTGTAAAGTTGGACTTTTTAGAAAAAGTTTAAACCTGAACTTTTTAGCTTTTCATTCCATCACAATTGCAGAAGAGAGCGTTCTGCATACACGGGAACGATTCCCTGCTAAATCTTACTCAGGGTTAGGCACAGCATTTGGAGGGAAATTATTTCAGCATTTTACAATTCCCCGTGCACAGAATCTGTCAGGCGGCGAATATCAAGCGGAGACGCAATTTCAGCAGACAAGATAAAGAAATACATTTACAGCGAGTTCCAAGTTAATTTTCTTATTGCTTTGTGATTTTCTCCGGGACCTTTCTCACCGTATTTTGCTGCACACGCTGCGCGGAGAAGTGAGACCTCCTGACCCCGGTATTTGTCAGTAAAGCGCGTCGCACATCACCCCCATCACATAATAGAAGAGGAATATCACTCTGCAATTCTCATGCACAACTCAGCCCAGATAAGGCGTCTAGGAGGAGAATGAAGGCTCCAGCACTAGGAGCTTTGAGTTACTTTGTTTTCGCTTCTCTGTATATTCATTGTCTTGTAAATGGCATCAAGAGAACTGGAAGAAAACCAACGCACAGACGCCGCAGAGGTGGTACACGTGAAACGCGGCAGCACATGCAAAGGACCCCGTACAGACCGTGTCCAAACCAATGCTATTATTGTCCCAATGAATCTTAAAGGGGTTTTGCCAGGACGTGCCTTATCTGCTAAGAAGCAAAAGTAAACAACCCAAACGCTAAAGCAAATAGAGAGACACAGCCAGAGCACAGAGCCATGCATAAGGGATCGTGTGCAATGTTTCACTAAAATAATCAAACTACAACTATGATTCTGTATACAAAAGACAACACCTTTCTCCACAGCAGCTTGAAAGCTTCTTCATGTTCCCTGTCATCAGATAAAGCAGGGATCTACTCAGATAATCACACTACAACTAGTGGAGTCTGTATACAAAACACAACATATTTCTACCCGGTGCCTTGAAAGCTTCTTCACCCTCCCTCTCATCAGATAAGAAGTGTGCTCTGTGCAAGCCCGTCCAGCAGCTCTTGTCAGGTCGTATCTAATAGAAGCTTTTTAGTAACTAAGGGCAGGTAAGGCAGCCTGGAGCTCTCTCAGACTGCAATTTTTGTAATCACATATATTTAGAAAAGTGATTAAATACCCATTTTGGAGGATCCCACGTCAATATTACATTGTGGCAAAACCCTTTAAATGAAAGCTAAAGTAACTTTGCAAAGAGTTTGCAATAAAAAGTCTATTGTTTTGTGTATACAGCTCCTATGCATGCTTACATTGCTCACAACAAGTTAGGGATATTTGGCTTTTGGTTGAAATTTCAGAATGAACATAAAATGTATTTGATTTTTTTAAATTAAATAAATGAGCCCATATCTTCCCTTTACAATGCACATGTGCAGCTGTTCAATGTTTCTGTACTTTTTGTGCAACTTGCTGATCTCCGGAAGGAGCTTAATGGCACAATTCACACCCGGTGTTTGATCCCTGATTCGTCCAATACGTTTAGGAGATTAATTTGAATTGGGATTTAACTCCTTAACGACTGCCTGCTGACTTTAGACGTCGGCTGGTGCAGGTCATTCGTCTGCAGTGAAGTCTTAAGACGTCGCTGTAGACATCGGAGTTTGCAGCGCCGTATCCCATAGCATCTCCTGCGAGCACCGGGGAGCGGGGGAACCTCCGCTCGACGACGCTTTAATCCTTTGATTGCAGCGGCTCGTCACCGCAGCGCAATCAAAGGGTTTTCCTGCTCTGTCGGGTGATCGGAACGCCTGGTGACCTGACAGAGCCCGGGGAACGGCTGCACAGTCAGCCCTGGGGACCTAGAGTAGCCCCCGAGCTGTCTGTGTATCAAGCCATTGACCAGGACAGACTGTGAGCTGCCCTGATCACTGCCTGTGTCAGACTGACACAGATTAGAATATATTAGAATATATGAATATGCTAATACATTGCTAAGTGTAAAAAAAAAAAAAAAAAAAAAAATGTTAAACAGTTCTGCCTTCAGGGGATTTTAAAAAAACAGTAAAAAAAAAACAGAAAAAGTGTAAAATAAAGAATAAAAAAATAAAGAATAAAATAAAAATAAATATTTAATTAAAATAATTATGCATATATTACACACAAAAAAAACCTACACATATTAGGTATCCATACACTGTAAAACCTGTAAATAACTAATAAGTTATTAAGTGTCAAATGTGAATGGTGTAAAAACAATTTAAAAAAAACAAAAGAATAAAATTTAAAAAATGTAAAAAATTCTACAATTATTTATAAGTGAACTTCAACTATTCCCCCATAAAGAATAAAACGAGGCCTCATACAACTGCATCATTGAAAAAATAAAAAAAAGTTACAACTGTTGAAACACAAGGAGGCAAAAACTAAAAAAAAATGTTCTGGTCATTAACTACTTTTCAGGCGTTGGGCTTAAGGGGTTAAACCTCCTCCTCTTCCGCTGTTCACCGTTGTGGACAATCATGATTGGACGGGGCATTTTAATTACAATCTGCAAATTGTTTTGACGGGGACACTTGGTGCCTCCCAACCTTTCTTAAACTGTGCCTTTGGAGTTTGTGGCCGGCATTCCATCATCACCGGCTCCGCAGGGTATTGGTTACAATGAAGCGGTCATTAGTGTGTGATGGAGCCAAAGGACGTTCACTTCTTTGCCTTTCTGTGACTCTTTCCCGTCTCTCTGTATCTCTGATACAACCTGCTGATGACACTCTGCCACACTCTAAGCTCAGTGGCCATTTCCGTCTGACAGCATCCTGCTTGAAGCCTGGCAATGGTGAGGTACTGTTGATCAATTGTAAAGTGTTGTTTTATGATGTCACAATGTGAACAGCGGGATGAGGAGAGCGGTTCAAATCCCAATTCAAATTGATCCCATAAACTTATTGGGCAATTCAGGGATCAAACACCTGTTGGGAATTTTGCCATAAGCTCCGTGTTAGAGATCAACAAGTTGAGCAAAAAGTAGTGAAACATTGGACATGTGCATCTAAAGGGGAGAAAAGGTCTTATCTCATTACTTTAAAAACAATCGAGAAATGTTATGCTTGCAATTTTAACCAGAAGCCAAATATCCCGAACTTTTTGTGAGTAGTTTATGTGGTAAGAGACACCACATAAGTCTGATCCTGCCACCACACTCCCCTCCAGCTTTTCCCAGTTTTATGCTCGCATGCATTCAGTCATTTAGGAAGGAAAACCTGTCTACTTTATTCCAGAAACAGCGCCCCCTGCCTGTCTGTTCCATCTGGTAATGCTTTGATTAAGTGAAACGGGATGAGCTGCACTACTGCATGCGACCTATGGAATAAAACTGCTTGGTAGCAGTGTATCTGATGAATAGCAAACCCTGAGGCCAGGCCTGACATTGCAAGTTATATATGTCAGTGGTTTAATTGAGAATTCCAAAATGATTAAAAGGGTATTCCAGGACTTCGATATTGAAGGTCTCTTTAGTCAGCTGATCTCCACCAACGACCTTATCATAATGCTTACAATGTATAGGTCACTAGCTCTACATTATGTAACTAAACTGAAAGCATAACAGATCTTTAAAGTTGCTCATAGATGTGTATCTGCTAAACAGCACACCGTGTGGTTAAAAGTGTTATTGCAAGCTAATCAGAAAACAAATTTTCATAATGTACAGTACTTTTTTTTCACTGTTAAAGCAATATAAAATGCAAAATGTGAATATTAGTGGGTTTGTTGCATCCAGTATCAGCACCTTGCCTATATTTTATTATCTAGTACTATAATATTATGTAATATAGTACAATATTATTTAATTTGAAATAGTACAATATATATTAATATACTGAAATATAATTTAATGTATTATATAATATTATATTGTACTATTTTATACTAAATTACATTTTATATTTATATTATTTATTATTGTACTACATTACGTTATATTATGTTACATAAAACTACCTAGATTTCTCTGGTTAAGTGGTGCTTGTTTGCAGCACCATTATCTCTGTGCTCGCCATGTTGAAGAAGTAAGGGCGACATGTCCCATTAGGGCTATTCCATTTTTTTGTGTATTTTGCACCAAAAAACTGTTGACACCATATTCTCTATATAGTTTTTTGTACACCAAAACTAGGTGCATTTGACACTTTTTAATGCGCCTAATGTAGGCGCATCACATATGCCAGCAATGGTATGCAATGCTCCTTTTTTTTTTGTATATGCCTAAATTAGGCGCATTAAATCTGCTATACAAGGTATACCACACGCCAGATTTTTGGCAGGTCTATTTATTATACACTCATCTAATGTGCCTTAAAACTGACGTGGAAGCACCTATTTTCTAACATCGCCCTAAGTCCTTATATTTCTGTGGAAAAAGCTTCTATTCAGCCATATTTTGCCACTGCTAGGTGGAGCTCTATAATATATAACTAAAAAGTTCTAATTTGAAATGCTATGTTCTCACTTTTACTCATTAAAGTGTATCTGCTGAACAGCATTCCCTGTGGTCAGGTGTGGTATTGCAAGGTAAATCTCATGAATAGGTTTTACTAATTTGATTTTCCTAAAGGGATACAAAACATACCATGTGACTATAACAGAGTTTCATGCTACCAGAATACATCTTTTACCATCATCCATGAAATTGGCTTGTGTTTAGGTTTTACATTTCCTCTAGATAAGTGTCGAGTTAGTATTTCAGGGTCAGATCCTGCGGCGCACCATCATCCCTGCACTCGCTGTGTTAGAGGGGGATTTTTTATTGTCTTTGTAAATGGTTATAGGCTTGGCAGATTAATATATTATCCCCACTTTGGAAAAGCTGTGTGTCCACATCTGTGTGACCGCAGAGGACTGCTTGCTTGTGCCTGCTGGCCCATTAGGCTCCATCAACTAGAACAAGTAAGTCTATAAAATGACTATTTTTCCAGTGTCGTGTGTGCTTTCCTAGTTTCTTTAGAATGTATTAGTGAAATACTGTAAAAAAAAAACAGGCAGAACAAAGCGGGAAGGAGGATTGAGAGAAGTGGTGGAGAGGGAAACAAAGGGGCAATCATTTCATTGTATCACTGTATAATATATATGGAAAATCCTGCTTTACGTCAGCCAGATGAAAAATATGGGCCCTCTTGTCCCATAAACAAATGCATTTTTATCAGACGATATTTTTTCTCTTACCCTATGCCCGATGCTAACCTTTACCTACCACCGCAAATTTTCTTTTCCCCCTTAACCCTACCCCGAAACCCCAAACCTGGTATGATGTCACTAACCCTAGCCGCTAACACTATGGCTTAGCCTAACCTTATCCCTACCCAGAACTCTAACCTGGTATGATGTCACTAACCCTAGCCGCTAACACTATGGCTTAGCCTAACCTTATCCCTACCCAGAACTCTAACCTGGTATGATGTCCCCCCCTGGCTTTTTAAAAACCCCTGATGAGCCTCCCCAGCCCTAAAAAGGCTAAACCTAACCTTATCCTAACCAGAACTCTAAACTTTGGTATGATGTTCACTACCCTACCTCGCACTATGGCTTAACCTAACCTTAATCCCTAACCAAACCTAACCTGGTATGATGTCACTACCCTAGCCTCTAACACTATGGCTAACCCTAACCTTATCACTAACCAAAAACCTAACCTGGGAAAGATGTCACTACCCTATCACCTAGGCCCTACTTTTAAAATATCTAAATGGCTTAGCCTACCTACCCTTTAACCAGGAACACTTACAACCAATACTTATGATGTCACTACCCTAGCCTCTGACACTATGGCCTAGCCTACCCTTATCCCTAACCAGAACTCTAACCTGGCATGATGTCACTACCCTAGCCTCTAGCACTATAGCTTAGCCTAACCTTATCCGTAACCAGAACTCTAACCTAGTATGATGTCACAACCCTAGCCTCTGACACTATGGCTAACCCCAACCTTTTTCCTTTAAAGAACTCTAACCTGGGATGGGTGTCCAAACCCCCCCCACCAAGCCTCCCCCAAGAAACCTTTATGCCTTACCTAACCCTAATCAGAACCCAACCTACCCAAAAAGATTAAGGGATATGTCCTCCCCTCCATAACCTAATTCCCCAACCCATAACCAGTTTTAAAATTGAAGACACCCCTTTTCCCCTACCTATTAGAACCTACCCAACGCCTAACCAAAGCACACCCAGCCTCTAATTAAAGGTACCACTTCCCCATAACCTTATATTTCCTCCCTATCCCTTTGTACTAACCTTAAACTCTATTTTTAACCCAGAACCAACCTTAGCCTGTTTTGGGTTGTTTTTCCCCCAGTTAACTGGGAAAATTTTTCTATTAAAAGTTTACCCTACCCTAACAATTTTTATCAATTTCTGAAAGCATCATTCCATCCACTGTCACTTCTCTTCACATAGTAATTTGTTATGGTGTTTGGGAAAGACATCATATGTAGCAGGAGTAGCACTATGGAATTCTTAAAACTTCCTACACCCCCCCAATGGCTACTTAGGGTTAGAGATGATTATTTTTGGCTAATAGTGCCAAAATACAATTTGAATTAAGGTTGATGTCAAATTTGACTCAAATCTAAATGATTAGGGTCCATTTGAGGCACAGCTGTTAAATATTCACCCCCAAATAAACCTTCTGGTAACGATTGTCGGCTTGGAGTCCTCCCGTCTTGTTGTTGAATATTGGTCTCTTGTGAATGCATTGTTTTTGGCAGGCTCAGAACTGTATTCTCATACATAGTTACTTTGAAATTACACCATTGAATTTCAATAACCGCTTTCCTCGGGGCCGGCTCTGCAGATTGATGGATAGAAGAAGAAGAAGATTTTCTTTCTTTTTAATTTTGTTTGTCAAGATCGATCTTCCCAATCAGTAGAGCTCACCATTAAGACGAGGGCCGCTTGGTTCCTGA
This sequence comes from Phyllomedusa bahiana, assembly GCA_025379985.1. Taxonomy (NCBI): domain Eukaryota; kingdom Metazoa; phylum Chordata; class Amphibia; order Anura; family Hylidae; genus Phyllomedusa; species Phyllomedusa bahiana. The sequence goes on from JAODAL010005464.1 coordinate 57,537, forward strand.
TCGCGAGCAGGAAAGGTTAGGTTATCCGGGCTTCTATCCTTTCTGTGTCAAGAAACAAAATAAAAAAAGAAACATTAACCTCCTAATGACCACAAATGAAAGAGCATAATACCGGCTCAGTTTTTTCCGTTTTTGCTCTCTCTCTATTTTTCTTCGGAGATACATGGGCTCCATCGGTGTCCGTCATTTAACAGACCTGATACCTCATCTGCAATGGAACCTCTCAACCAGTTCTTACTGGGCAGAGATGAAGACATTGTCAGCCGCGCCGAGCCACAACAATTTTAACAAGTAGAAAATATATAAACAAGGATGTTACTATTCATCTCATGCCGGTACACGGTGCCACCGAGAAAGCAATTTCTACAGCTCTTTTTTGTTTCTGATAGTGATTGACACTTTATCATCACAGGGATTATTAAGAGTCCGCTTTACAAGCCCAGTGTCTAGGTGAGAATATTACTGTGACATCTCCCTGACTGGCTCCAGGCGGCCTCACATCCCCATAAAAACGAGAAGCAGCAAGTACGCACAGTTTCACGTAGGCTGTGGAGCACTGACGTTTGTCTAGAAGTCAAGTTTTATCTGTCTAACTTTCAAAATGAGGCTTGTACAAAATAAAATAAAAATAACTTGTCTGGACTGAGATGGCCAGAAAGTTTGTTGATTTATTATTTTTTTGGGGCCAGATGAAGTGTCTGGATCTTGAGATAAATGGTGCAGATGGAGTTTTCTGCTTGCTGCTGCGCATGATTATTATTATTATTATTATTATTATTATTATTATTATTTATTTTAGAGGGCCCTTGGTTCCAGGGCGCTGTACATTCAGGTTGCATACATAATAGGTCAAACAAGTACAAAGGTGACAAATTAATAACTAACAACTGGTACAGAAGGAGAGAGGTCTCTGTCCGTGAGGTCCCTGCCCATTGGGTCTTACAGTCTACAAGGAAGGTGGGAAGAGACAGAAGGTAAGGAGCGGACATGTTTGTGGAGGGTGTCCACAAGTGACCGCAAGGTTATTGTTGGTTATAGGCAATCCTGAAGAGATGGGTTTTCAGGTTGCTGTTGAGGCTGGTGAGAGTGGGGGAGAGTCTGAGGTGTTGGGGCAGTGAGTTCCAGAGTGTGGGGGAAGCACGGGAGAAATCTTGGAGACCATTGTGTGAGGAGTTGACATGGGGAGAGCAGAGAAGAAGGTCCTGTGAGGAGCGGAGATTGCATGAAGACAGGTATCTGGAGATTAAGGCAGAGATGTATGGAGGGGAGAGGTTACTAACTAGAACTGGATTCGCTGGGCAATGGCATTATGAGTAATCATTGGCTACTCACCAAGTTAACCTACTCAGGCATCTTAAACGGATATTCCCTTCACAGCAAGTGCTGCTGAACGGGTCAATTACTATAAGGAAAGCATTTTTTTTTTTTTTTTACATTTTATTTTTATTGAAATTTTTCCAAAGATAAAACAAAGCCTTACAAACAGGTGGACAACCAATGAAGAGTTTACAGTTATCGGATACAGTATTAGAAGTACAATGGTAAGCATACACCATTTATCAATAATAGAAATATGAACATATTCATAACAAAAATGTGATTTAAAAGGCATAATGGCATTGTCAAGGTTCGTCTAGTGAAAGCCGACATTGTAAAAGAGCAGAAATAGAGCATCCACAAATTCCCAAGCTAGAAATACTGGGATAAATAGTAGGTAAGCATTTTTAAAATACATGTTATTAAAAAAAAGTATGTTATACCTAATACAGGCCTTTTCTGCACCTTCAACTTGCTCTCTTGTCTCTATGGTTATAGACCACCACTGTGTGCTCAAAAAGGAAAAAAATACAGCAGAGGAATATCAAAAATCAATAATTCAAGGAAAAATATTCCACATAAAACATAATCTTTAGTAATAAAAATATAAACTCACCAAAATTGAACAGTCATACGCCCGTCCTGGATTCTCCAGGGTCCAAAGAATTTTCTTTAAAGAAACCACAGCATACTGAAATGCATAGGCTAAGGAGATAAATGATAAATATAACCACTATACTATCCCTACCAGGTCACCCTAGTTTGACATGGCTGTGTTCACACGGCTTAAATTGGGGCGCATTTCGCCACATATTAGAGTACTGTGCTCTAATGCGAGCGAAATGCGTCCCAGTCATTATGATAATTCATAGAAAATTATGGATTACGCCTCCTCTCCCCGGGCGTACGATATGACGCGCGGGGAGATAAGTGACATGTCATTTATTGATGGTGCTTACGCGCCACGAGTAATGACAGTCTATGCCCCCCCAGCATTGCGAGAGTACGCACTGAGCGGTGCGATCTCCTTAACACCCGGCGTAATTACGAGGCGTACTGTATGCAATTAGCAATTAGCCGTGTGAACTAAGCCTTAGAGGGACACGCGCACTAAAAAGAGCGATCCCGCAAATTAGTACCTGACATACCCTATGCTAAAATATATTCCAGAAAATAGGGTAATGTTCAATAGAACTCCTCAGTGGGCAGAAGTAGGAGTAACTTCCTAAACACGTTGTAGAAGCTAAGTAGTAAAGGCTAGTGTGCCCTGTAGGCAATGATAAACCCGCTCCGGAGTTACCTACAGGGCACACTTGCCTTTTCTACTTATCCTACTATGTATAGTTTAGGATACCTCCACTGTGTGCTTTCAGTGGTGGTCAGTAATGCAGTGCTACTGTAACATTGCCTGTGGCTGGGATAGCGGAGACAATCCTTTACAATTATGTGTACTCCCTTCTCGCCCTCTGGCCAGGCCACAGAAACTTAGGGGGCGTTCACACTGCACCTTTTGGGACTTATATTTGCATGTATTTTGGGCGTAAATTTTGCTGAAATAATATACTTTACACCTCTCATAGAGCACAATGTAAAATATGCACAGTCACTCAGATTACGCTTATTTTGCGCTCCTTGGGCTACATGTATTAAAACTGTTTAGGTCTAAAACTCACTCAAGTGAGTTTTAGACCTAAACAGTTTTCATACATGTAGCCCCTAATTTTGCGTGCAACTAAAAAGGATTGACATGTCAATTATTTTCAGGGGCATACACACCATTCAGTAGTAAAGTATAGGAGGCAGCTATGTGCCTCTGGCCATTGTGCATCATATTTACTTTGCAAATGCAAGCATGTAATTTCAATGCAAAAGCTATCTGCGTGTATGGCACACCATAATACTATGTGCGAACCCATCCTTATTCTCAGACACTGCTCTATAATGCTGCATTACCAGCCCCCACTGAAAGCACATAATAGTGGTTGGTAACCAAGGAGGCAAGAGAGTAAGGTGAAGGTGCAAAAAAGGCCCGTATTAGGTTAAGCATACATATTTTTTAATAACATGCATTTTGGAAATTGCTTACTTTACAGAAATTGGTTTACCCAGCAACACTTGCTGTGATGGGCATACACCTTTAACTCAATGAGTTATTATAGTACTGGAAAGGGAGTTGTTACATTAATAGGAGACGCTGATTTCAGAAACGGGGTCCCTTTTTGTCAACAGGTCACATCTGGTACTGCAGCATTCACTTTATTGAGGTTGAGGCCCAATATGTCCCCCTTTTTTTTGTTGGTCAGATGAAGTGTGTCTGGATCTTGAAAATGACTGGAACAGATGGAGTGGAGCTGAATGTTTTTGTGCTTGGTGCTACTTATTATGAGTTATCTTTGGTTGCTCAACAAGTAGACCAACTAAGACATCTCAACTCCTCCAATTATTATAGCACTGGAAAGAAAGTAGTTGTATTGATAGAAAACACTGGTTTCAGAAACAGTGCCACTTTTATTCAAAGGTCACATCTGGTACTGCAGCATTCACTTGATTGAGACTAAATTCCAGCATGATAAGATAACTATGATACATTATAATCTCAAACAACCCCTGGAATGTTAAAATAAACTCATTTGCATTTGTACCTATATAACATTGTCCTAATTTTCATGAGCAGCTTCATTTTAAAGCTGTGCTCAAGCCATGTTTTGGCTCTCATATGGTGTTGGCTCTAGACCACACTTTTGTATTCCAGACAGACAGTGCTGACCGTCGGGAAGTAAAGCAAACCAAGCCCAGAAGGCTACCAGTGCTCTATTCTTTTTCATGGCCTCATCATCACTACATTGCTATATCCATCAAGGAATTGTGCCCTTTTTCAATGTATCTCAATGAATGCCTAAAAAAAGCAGCGTGAACACCCCCTAAGCTCTATACCCTGTTTCACTGAAAATAAGACAGTGTCTTATATTAATCTTTGCTCCTAAAGACGAGATAAGACTTATTTTTAGGGGATGTCTTATTTTTCTATGAACAATAATTCACATTTATTGTTGAAAAAAAACATCAACCTGTATTAATATCCTGTAGTGATTTCATCACAAACATCAGCAGAAGCCGCCAAACTCTGAACTGCATAAAAAAATGCACTAGGTCTTATTTTCGGGGAGCCAGGGCATATATCCTAAGCAATTGAAGGTATTTTGTTCAGAACTGTCCATGGTGCTGAAACTTTCCTCAATGAACAGTAATGAGGTTATGCTTTTACCTTTGATTGCACAAATAATTTGATGTTAATTATAAGTAATTATTTATGAACTGTGCAAAATTTACGTGATTATTTGCAACTTTTTTGGCTTTTTAAATGTGGGAAGAGTAGTTGGTAGAGTTAACAGGAAGGAGGCCGGTGTCTGACAGCTCTGCTATCTCAGTGCTTCCTCAGCATGCAATATTAGTTGGTTCTGGGACGACCATTGCATGTTGAAACTCTCTGAAAAATTGGTAATTGGTTATGAAGCCCAAAAAATGTTGCTGACATAATGCAAAATGGAGATTGAAGAACATGAAGCAGATACTAATCTAGATGAAGCGCATCCTTACATGTAACATCAGAAAGAGCTGCTGGAACATGGAAATCATTTTCTATGATGAAGACAGGAGCTTCTGTTTTGTCATGGACTTTATATACAATGGACAACAAGAAAAGACATGTAGTGCCGCACTGTGCTGTAGAGAGGCGATACTAGACCACTATCCACTGCATGCACCTCATTAATACATGTAAGAGCAGTACAGGACATGTAGTATCGCACTGTACTGTAGAGAGGCGCTATAGACCGCCAATCACTGCATGCACCTCACTAATATATGTAAGAACAGTACAGGACATGTAGTACTACACTGTACTATAGAGATGCATTACTACTCTGCCAATCACTGCATGCACTGTACTGTAGGGAGGAGCTACTAGACCACCAATCACTGCGTGCACCTCACTAATACATGTAAGAGCAGTACAGAACATGTAGTACCACACTGTACTGTAGAGAGGCACTATAGACCACCAATCACTGCATGCACCTCACTAATATATGTAAGAACAGTACAGGACATGTAGTACTACACTGTACTATAGAGATGCTTTACTACTCTTCCAATCTCTGCATGCACTGTACTGTAGGGAGGAGCTACTAGACCACCAATCACTGCGTGCACCTCACTAATACATGTAAGAGCAGTACAGGACATGTAGTATCGCACTGTACTGTAGAGAGGCTTGACTAGACCACCAATCACTGCATGCTCTCACTAATACATGTAAGAGCAGCACAGGACATGTAGTACCGCACTGTACTGTAGAGAGGCATGACTAGACCACCAATCACTGCATGCTCTCACTAATACATGTAAGAGCAGTACAGGACATGTAGTACCACACTGTTCTGTAGAGAGGCGCTATAGACCACCAATCACTGCATGCACCTCACGAATACAAGTAAGAGCAGTACAGGAATGTAGTATCGCACTGTACTGTAGAGAGGCGCTATAGACCACCAATCACTGCATACCCTCACTAATTACATGTAAGAGCAGTCAGGAAAAATGTATTTACCGCACTGTACTGTAGAGAGGCACTACTAGACCTCCAATCACTGCATGTACCTCACTAATACATGTAAGAGCAGTACAGGACATGTAGTACCGCACCGTACTGTAGAGAGGCGCTATAGACCACCAATCACTACAGGCACCTCACTAATACATGTAAGAGCAGAACAGGACATGTAGTACTACACTGTACTATAGAGATGCATTACTACTCTGCCAATCACTGCATGCACTGTACTGTAGGGAGGAGCTACTAGACCACCAATCACTACATGCACCTCACTAATCTATGTAAGAGCAGTACAGGACATATAGTACCGCACTGTACTGTATAGAGGAGCTACTAGACTGCCAATTGCTCCATGCACCTCACTAATACATGTAAGAGCGGTACAGAACATGAAGTACAACACTGTACTGTAGAGAGGCGCTATAGACTGCTACTAGGGCGTTAATCACTGCATGCACCCCACTAATACATGTAAGAGCAGGACAGGACATGTAGTACTGCACTGTACTGTAGAAGGGCATAGAACCACCAATAAACTGCATGTACCTCATAATAAAATGTAAGAGCAGTTACAGGACATGTGTACTACACTTTACTGTAGAGAGGCGCCATAGACCACCAGTCACTGCATGTACTTCACTAATACATGTAAGAGCAGTACAGGACATGTAGTATTGCACTGTACTGTAGAGATACGCTATAGACCACCAATCACTGCATGCACCACAGTAATACATATATGAGCAGTAAAGGACATCTAGTACTGCACTGTACTGTAGAGAGGCGCTATAGACCGCCAATCACTGCATGCACCTCACTAATACATATATGAGCAGTACATGACATGTATTACCGCACTATACTGTAGAGAGGCGCTATAGACCACCAATCACTGCATGCACCTCACTAATACATATATGAGCAGTACATGACATGTATTACCGCACTATACTGTATAGAGAGGCCTATAGACGCAATCACTGCATGCACCTCACTAATACTTATAAAAGCAGTACAAGACATATAGTACCGCGCTGTACTGTAGAGAGGCATGACTAGACCACCAATCACTGCATGCCCCTCACTAATACATGTAAGAGCAGTACAGAACATGTAGTACCGCACTGTACTGTAGAGAGGCGCTATAGACCACCAATCACTGTATGCACATCACTAATACATGTAAGAGCAGTACAGGACATGTAGTACTGCACTATACTGTAGAGAGGAGCTATAGACCACCAATCACTGCATGCCCCTCACTAATACATGTAAGAGCAGTACAGGACATGTATTACTGCACTGTATTGTAGAGAGGCACTATAGACCACTAATCACTGCATGTACCTCACTAATACATGTAAGAGCAGTACAGGACATGTAGTACTACACTTTACTGTAGAGAGGCGCCATAGACCACCAGTCACTGCATACACCTTACTAATACATGTAAGATTAGTACAGGACATGTAGTACCACACTGTACTGTAGAGAGGCGCTATAGACCACAAATCACTGCATGCTCTCACTAATACATGTAAGAACAGTACAGTACATGTTTTACCACACTGTACTGTAGAGAGGTGCTATAGACCCCCAATCACTGCATGCTCTCACTACTACATGTAAGAGCAGTACAGGACATGTAGTACCGCACTGTACTGTAGAGAGGCGCTATAGACCACCAATCACTGCCTGCACCTCACTAATACATGTAAGAGCAGTACAGGACATGTAGTACCGCACTGTACTGTAGAGAGGCGCTATAAAACCCCCATCACTGCATGCACCTCACTAATACATGTAAGAGCAGTACAGGACATGTAGTACCGCACTGTACTGTAGAGAGGCGCTATAGACTGCCAATCACTGCATGCACCTCACTAATACTTATAAAAGCAGTACAAGACATATAGTGCAGCGTTGTATTGTAGAGAGGCTTGACTAGACCACCAGTTACTGCATGCACCTCACTAATACATGTAAGAGCAGTACAGGACATGTAGTACCACACTGTACTGTAGAGAGGTGCTATAGACCGCCAATCACTGCATGCACCTCACTTATACATATAAGAGCAGTATAGGACATGCAGTGCTGCACTTTACTGTAGGGAAGTGCTATAGACCAACAATCACTGCATGCACCTCACTAATACAGAGGTTTTACAAGTAAAATGTTAATGATAATTGGTTGAATCAGTGTCTGGGAATTCAATGAGCAATGTTCCAGGAAAGATTATTGTATGATGAAAAAATTGTATCCCGAGTCCTTTGTAACTTGAGGAACCACTTTACATACGTTAGAAATCGGTGTAAATCAATGTTTTATGCAGGTGTGCAAAAATACTACAAAGTATGAACGCATTGAAAACTAGAAGTATTAACAGTATTTTTATCAATTAACAAAATGCAAAATAAATTAACAAAAGACCAAACAAATCAATATTTGGTGACCACCCTTTGCTTCTTCTTCTAGCTACACTGGTTTTAAAGGCTCTCAACAGGGAGGTTGTTCCAAACATCTTAGAGAAGTAACCATAGATCTTCTGTGGATGTAGCTGCTCAGATCCTTCTGTCTCTTCGTGTAATCCCAGACAGCCATGATGATGATGATGATGATGATATAAATAATAATAATAATAATAATAATAATAATAATAATAATATATTATATTGTAATCCGGGCTCTGTGGGGCCACATCATCACTTTCAAAAATCCAAGGGCAAAGGACGGTCACACCAAATACTGATTTGATGTTGATTTCTCTTTTGTTCATTCGCTTTGCATTTTGTTAATTGATAAAAAATTAAACTATTAGCTTTTCTATTTTTAAAAGCATTCTTAATTTGCGGTATTTTTTCCACATTAGCCTCAGCCTTTTTTGCACCGTACTGTTCATTGCTCATTTTGAAGTATTGCTTTAATTAGGTTTTACTCAACCACAAGGTCCGCATTGTAATTAGGCTTTCCATCACCCCAGGCAAATAGTTTGCTGCCCTCGCCCTAAATCTAAACACACAGACCAAGATAGAGCACCTTGTTAGCACTCTCCTGGTATCCAGAATCCAGGGCCTATGTCCTTCTACCACAACTGATGGGGCAAGGTGCAAAAACAGTGGAATTTTGCATTTGCATTATTTCTGTGCTTACTAGGAGAGATGTAGATAAGAAATGCTGAATCAAACCAATCAATCAAGCTTTTTGTCCAGTCCATAATCATTTTTCCTCTTTTTCATTGTTCCCTTTTCTTCTTCCTGTTGATCTAGGCTAAATTAGCTCCACTCAACCCCTTGGAGAGATGGATCAGGTCAACAGGGGCTGATCACAACTTATGACCCCTAAGGATCTCCCTTTGCTCTATATGGGTAATTGTTTACCTGGTTGCCCACTTTATACTGTTTTTCATTTTTTATGCACAATGAATCATAGGAATTCATACAATATTCTAATATACAGGTATTAAAGGGGATGTATCGCTTACTTAGTTCGGCTGATTCACACTGCTCTCAGCTTCTCAACTCTGGAGATGCAGGGGCGTTTCTTCCCCTCCCAGCTGGGTGACATCATCCCCCCTTCACTGTGCATGCTGGCTCCCAAGATTCCCCCCACCCCCCCTCTCTGAGTCCACATGTCACTGTGTCTCTCCCTATCAGTCTTATTTGTAAGAGCTGTATACATACCACAGGCTGCATTCAATCTGGACTGAGCAACTGAACTCTTCTCCTCTCACAGCTGGAGATGTGTTACAGCTTTCTATGAACAGCACAGATCTCCCTTCTATGCAGGAGAGTTAGGCACAGGGTCAAAACTGTCATGTTTTCTCATTGTAGAATCTGTTACAGTGTGTTTCTGCTAGGTGTGGAGACAGAAAATGCTACGGTCCCTAACTCTGAGTCAGGCAGGGATCGACACAAATTGTGCTATTTCCTGATTGTGTAAGCCCTTCAGTGTAATTCTGTTTCTTCTGCCTGTATAAAGTGAAAATGTGAGGGTCCCTTACTCTGAGTGACAGACACAGTGAATCGACCGGAGGCTGTACAGAATGTAAATGAGCTCTCAGCTAGTGAAATGCAAGGAGGAGGGATCAGGAGGATTCGACCAGCACTGGATATCAGTGTAAACAAAAACACAAGATAAGGAATACTGTGAATACAAGACAGCTTTGCTAACGACATCCAATTGCAAAGTTGCTTGTTTTCACTGCCCCCTTATTCTGAAGACCATTTAATGAAATGATAAAACCCCTTTAAACATTCTGCACAAGTACCTCTTTTACACCAGTGCAATAGGTCCTTATTTAGAAATCTCTCCAATGAAGTAGCTGTGTGGACAAAATATAGCATCAGTCTTATGACCTCCAGGCATTCAGTTAGTAAAAGGTTACGTTTCGATGGGTATTTGCTTTTATAACTGCTCTCTTCCTAGAGGATGTCATGTTGTTAATAAAGTTAACTTTTTAAAAAAAAAAGCAGAAAGATGAGACATAGATATGAAAGCATGTCATCTCCTCCACAGACACTGATAAGACGCTGCTGGAGGTAGTAATACTGGAGAAGTTCTGCTCCTCCATACACTACTGTTACCTGGATACCAGGGTCACATGACCTGTGTGGTGGTCACATGATAAGACGCTGCTGGAGGTGGTAATACTGGAGAAGTTCTGCTCCTCCATACACTACTGTTACCTGGATACCAGGGTCACATGACCTGTGTGGTGGTCACATGATAAGACGCTGCTGGAGGTGGTAATACTGGAGAGTTCTGCTCCTCCATACACTACTGTTACCTGGATACCAGGGTTACATGATGTGTGTGGTGGTCACATGATAAGAAGCTACTGGAGGTAGTAATACTGGAGAAGTTCTGCTCCTCCATACACTGCTATTACCTGGATACCAGGGTCTTATGATCTGTGTGGTGGTCACATGATAAGAAGCTGCTGGAGGTAGTAATAAAGGAGAAGTTCTGCACCTCCATACAGTACTGTTACCTATACTTTTTACATATTTTATAATAATAATAATAATAATAATAATAATAATAATAATAATAGGAGGCTCGGAGAGAGCCAATCATGAGTCTACGAGCGTTGTGCCTCTATATTATATGCACAACAGCTCCAGGTGAGCAACACCATTTTATTCTTACTTTTTCAAATTTGGACATACTTCACCATAGAGCGCCCCCCCTCCCTCTTTTTTCTCTATAATAATAATAAGAATAATAATAATCTTTATTTATGTAGCACCAATATATTCTAAGGAACTTTACAATGTAGAGGGTGTAAGTACCGACAAAAACAAATATTACATAGCAAAAAAGCTACCAACAGATCAAACATGAGGTATGAGGTTCCTGCTCCCAAGAGCTTACAATCTATGTGGGTGCAGGGATGAGGAGAAGGGTGAGAAGTGTAAATCGATTGTATATACATATAAGTGTGCGTTAGTGCCGAAATGCAGGCAGTGTCAGAACTGTGGGGTTACAATTACACCAGAAAATAGGTTTATCTCCTATTGTATACATAATAAATAAAGACATTATAACATCATTATAAAATTGCCAACTACTTTAAGTGCTTAAATGAATTGTCTGCTTTTTTTTCTTTTTTAATCTTCTTGTTGGTAGAGTCGTCTGAAAAAAATAATAGCTGATTACAGCTCGACCCACTGCTGGGACCCCCAGAGATCATCTGTAACAGCCGAGGAACCTTTCAATAAGTGTCCGATTTTCTCAAAGTGCCACCACAGGGAAATTATGGTGCTCATTGAAATAAATGAGTACTCCATGTAATACACTGACTTGAAATATCATAGAGAAAGACAAAGAGAGAGGTAGACGCTCCCTGCAGTTACTCTCTAGGCTCACAAATTGATGAAGGTCCCAAATGAGGGCTTCCCCTTATTACCACCTCCACCCTATCACGAATATTTGGAAACCTGTTCTCTAGACCAGACACCCCTTTTATTCCAGTATTATCTCCCAGTAATTGATCACGATCATCAGACACCTCTTCTGCTTCTCTTTTTTGTGCATAATTGAGCACAGCATGGACAGAATTGTTCTCGGCAGAAACTCCATCTTAGAACCGCGGAAAATTATGTAGTCATTAAAGTAGAAGTTCCACACGATGGTGACATAGTTTGTGAACCCTGTCAGCTCCTGGGTGTATTTCTAGTTGTTAACCTAAAAGAATCATGCAGTACAATTTTTCCTAGAGCAGGAAACAGAAATGTCAGTTTTGATTCATGAGTTCCTTATAAACTATCTCTAAATAAAGAATCTTATTTCTTAAGGCCTTTATGTAAAAGTAGGTCCTTAAAGCAGGTAACTCTTCACTGCATAAAAAGTAGCTTCTTATTACAGAGCGGTACTGTAGGATGGCCTGAAATGCTCAAGATTATATGAAAGTTAAGAGAAAATGAGCGTCTTTACTGAAGAACTTTTCAGGGACTTGGAGATTGACCTTGTGGGTAAGACCTCCAGATATGGTGGACTTGGTGTTCCACATGGCAAAGAACCATGGGGTGAGCTCTGAATTGTTATATGGTGAATTGCTACAGTTTTACATCAAGTATGGACATATTGAGTTGCAAATGTTTTTTTAAGACTCTTGGAAGCACAACTAAAAGTGAATGACGTTATGAACTTGAAGTCTACAGGGTGCTAACCCCTACTGGCTTTCATCGTTAAGATGAGGGGCCCAGTGGTGATCACATTGCTTAGCACATTATCCATTGTACAGTGCTAAACTCGAGAATGCTTTACACACAAGAGGCACTTATACTTTGAAGGTAGGTAAATCCAGCACACGTGTAGAAGGATATCCGGAAAAAGGCATTATAGCAAACACACTCTTTATTGAAGATGATAAAATCATTTAAAAACATCCATAAGCATGATGGTTTACGCGTTTCAGGCCCACATCTTTGGCCCTTATTCGTAACATAAACATGCTAGATAAAAAGCTTCAATATAAACCCTCCTTACTCATTAGTTAGCCTCACCACCTGAAAGTTAACCCTATGTGTGATACATGAAAGATCTGTTACAACTTTCATTGTTCTATTTCCCCAAAGAAGGAAAAAAAAAAAAAACGAACAACAAAAAAAGAAAAAAAAAAAAAAACCCAGTTAGAGGATTCTGCCTTACATGTATACTCCATATCAATTCCAAACATTCAGTATATATACATAAGGTCTGATCTATAGTTTAGACCCTGAGGAGATCTTGTATCCAGGGTCAGTATCCAGTACGCTTCCCTATTCAATAGCGTTTTCCTCCAATCTCCACCCCTTAGGGGTTTATTGACACGTTCTATCACTTGTACCTTAAAGTTATCCACATTACCCTGGTGTACCTCCTGGAAATGTTTGGCTACACCTGAAACTTTTTGCAAACTAATCTGTTTACAATCATGGAGATGTTCGCTTATTCTTATGTGCAAGCTTCTAGTAGTGCATCTAATATACATTATTTTCAATTTAATGGATGTTATTATTTGCAGATACAGGGTTGTCCCATGGGGTCATGTTTTTCCCCGTCTTTGGCCAACATTTTTTGTCTCACATTGGGAAGAGAGGTATATCTACTCAGTAAATAACGTGTTTGCAGATAATATTTTTTGGTATGGGAGATATATAGATGACACCCTGTTAATCTGGCAGGGGTCATCTACTTCCATACAGAAATTTGTAGAATATATCAACATGAATGAGGACAATCTAGTGTTCACATTTGAGACACAGGAAAGGGAGATAACATTTCTGGATTTGAGATTGGTGGGGGATCCCATTAGTGGCAGAATTTCTAGCCGCACCTATAGAAGAGAGATATCAGGTAACAGCATGTTACATGCAGACAGTTGTCATCCGGAGCATGTAGTGAAAAATCTCCCCATTGGGGAATTTATTAGATCTAGACGCAACTGTAGTGAAACAGAGGATTACAATCAGGAAATAGAGGTGGTTACTAGAAGACTCCGATGTAGGGGATATAAGTCATGGCAAATTTGCAGGGCAAAAAATAAAGTACATAAAAGAAATAGAAGGGATCTTATTTTTTCTTCTAAAAGTAATCTGAATAATGATAAATCCCGCCTATGTTTTGTAACGCAACACAGCAGACAATTTCAGGATGTTATAGGGATAGTTCAGAAATATATGCCGATATTAAACATGGACCCCATTCTACGGGAAATAATGAAAGAAGGATGTAGATATATCTCTAGGAGACCGCGCACTATAGGGAACTTGGTTTCTCTGAGTATGATTAATCAATCTGTGAAGAGCAGAAGAAATATGTGGATAGATTTGAAAGGATCATATAAGTGTGGTACGAGTAGATGCACTTTGTGCAAATACATGGTGAAAATAGATACTTTTTCTTCCTTTGTAACAGGGAATGTATACAAGATTAATGGTTTTTTGAATTGCCATAGCACTTACGTAGTGTATATGGTCTGGTGTGAGGCGTGCAAACTTCAGTATATTGGATGCACTACTAGAAGCTCGCACATAAGGATAAGAGAACATCTCCATGATTATAAACAGATTAGTTTGCGAAAAGTTTCAGGTGTAGCCAAACATTTCCAGGAGGTACACCAGGGTAATGTGGATAACTTTAAGGTATAAGTGATAGAACGTGTCAATAAACCCCTAAGGGGTGGAGATTGGAGGAAAACGCTATTGAATAGGGAAGCGTACTGGATACTGACCCTGGATACAAGATCTCCTCAGGGTCTAAACTATAGATCAGACCTTATGTATATATACTGCATGTTTGGTATTGAAATGGAGTATACATGTAAGGCAGAATCCTTTAACTGGGTTTTTTTTTTTTTTTTTCCTTCTTTGAGGAAATAGAACAATGAAAGTTGTAACAGATCTTTCATGTGTCACACATAGGGTTAACTTTCAGGAGGTGAGGCTAACTAATGAGTAAGGAGGGTTTATATTGAAGCTTTGTATCTAGCATGTTTATGTTACGAATAAGGGCCAAGATGTGGGCCTGAAACGCGTATACCATCATGCTTATGGATGTTTTTAAATGATTTTATGATCTTCAATAAAGAGTGTGTTTGCTATAACGCCTTTTTCCGGATATCCTTCTACACGTGTGCTGGATTTACCTACCTTCATTGTGCATTTCAAGAGGGCCTCTACAGCCGGAAGCCCACATTCCGTGCACCGTTGCTTCAGACGAAAGTACAGGTGGACCCTGTGACCCGAGACTCCCGGTGAGCGGCACTCTATTGTTTTTTGCTGTTTACATTGCACTTATACTTTGTTATTTCGGGAATGTAGATGCACAGTTCAATAAGCCGATTCTTGATGAGGCACGGTACTTGCTTACATTGGTTTTGAGAAGGTTAACTCTTATACACAATCTATAGGTTTTGACTCAAGAGCTTCTCTTACAGTTTTTTAACCCATGCCACTGACACTTTCGAGGCCACTCTCTACCTTCCTCTCTACTAGCTGTGTCTCTTATTGCCCACTTTGTTGGAACTTTCTAATACAATGTTCCAGGGTTCAATACTTGTAAGATTTACACAGCATGTACTCTCGTCCATGGTCCAATTAGCCAATCTCATAGGTTGTAGTATCGATCATCTCTACACCAACTCATAACTTTCACAGGACTCTTTGGCACAGAGGGGGGAATTGTCTTCTCTTGTATCTCTCTTGATGGCACAGTTTACTTTAGCCACCACTTGGTCATCTCAGCTGCAGTGACTCTCACTGTTCAACCTCAACAAAGGCCTTTATCTCCATACCACAACTCACACATAGAAGGGAGACTAAACTTTTATGGCTTTCACATCTTTTTCACAGCATCTAACTGGCCAGCTGCATCACCTTTGGTATCACAAAGGGGGCTAACACAGTTCCTGGGAGGTGATGCACTTAATTTACTGCATCATCGCTTACATCGTCATTGAACAAGCACTTTCTTTGTTAGGGTAACAGCACCACTTTTTACTAAAAGGAGACATGGTTGGCTCCATTTGGTATAGTGTAGATAAGGGATGCTGGCCCCCCAACTGGACATTTTCTAACCATCCTTCCGTCTTTTTATGATATGTAGCTTTCTCTTCTTCTTGGTTACACAGAAACCGATGTTCAATGGCAATGGACTCATGAAGCAATTTTTTGTATTTATGTATACAGTTAGGTCTATACATATTTGGAAACTCACACAAATTTTGTTTTTTTTACCTGTTTACTGAAGCATAGTGCAAGCCACTCATAAGCCTCAAGAATAAAAAGTCTAGATTTGACTTTGCTAAAGACATCTAAAAAAATCAGCACAGTTCTGCAAGAACATTCTTTGGACAGATGAAAACAAGACCAACCTCTACCAGAATGATGGAAAGAAAAAAAGTATGGTGAAGGCGCGGTACAGCTCATGATCCAGAGCAAACCGCATCATCTGTAACACTGGCACTGGGTCACTAGTGTTTGTTAATGATGTGACACAGGACAGAAGCAGCCGGATGAATTCTGAGGTATTCAGAGACACACTGTGTGCTCAAATACAGCCAAATGCAGCCAAGCTGATTGGTCGGCGTTTCATAATACAGACGGACAATGACCCAAAACATAAAGCCAAAGCAACTAAGGAGTATACAGATGTAGCAGAACTAAAAAGAACAAATATTGCAACGTGATATCACAGCACAGAATATTATCTCTACTCTTTCAATGCCCTTGTTTACAGATGAGAGCAGATACCACAAAAAGCTGTGATATCACGGTCAAGTAGTATTCTGCTACATCTGTATTTCATTGTTAGAGA
Organism: Phyllomedusa bahiana; assembly: GCA_025379985.1. Classification (NCBI taxonomy): domain Eukaryota; kingdom Metazoa; phylum Chordata; class Amphibia; order Anura; family Hylidae; genus Phyllomedusa; species Phyllomedusa bahiana. The sequence goes on from JAODAL010005464.1 coordinate 74,272, forward strand.
CTGAACATCAGATAGAAAGGCCACAAACAAACAGCAACTGAAAACTGCTGTAGAAAAGGCTGAGGCAGAGCATTAAAAAGGAGGAGACCCAACATCTGGTGATGTCCATGAGTTCCAGGCTTCAGGCCGTTATTGCCAACAAAGGTTTTTAACAAAGTATTAGAAATCAACATTTTGTATTTCATCTGTGCAATGACTTTTGAGGCCCTGAAATGAAGGGATTGTGTTTAAAAAACACTTCACTTCCTCTAATTTTTCTGCAATAATTTTGTTCAACCCACTGAACTAAAGTTGAAAGTCTGAACTTCAACTGCATCTGAATTGTGGTAATGTACAGAACCAAAATTAGAGAAATGTTGTCTCTGTCCAAATATTAATGGATCTAGCTGTTGCCTACACCAAATAACATTTGCTACACCTCTGTCACTATGGGAACATGGGAACAGCCACCCACCCAACTGCAGCTGTTTCGGGAAAGCCACCCAATAATGGCTGGACATCAGCCATACTACATATGAGTGTCAGCAACCTAATGTTGCTGACCGACAACACTTGGCTTCCCCCACCGAGACCATGCCCTCGGTGGCACGTTTCCAACAGGTCCCCTGACGTACGCCATCTAGTGGCAGCACCATGCGACCACCTAAGGTCGCTCGGCCACAATAATATAATATATATATATATATATATATTATATATTTTATATATATATATTGTGACGACTCACATGCGTCCGGACGCCATCTTGTACCGTCCTGGGGGTACTTCTGCTCACGGATCGCCGCTTGGGTTGAACGGATGGCACTCCGACACAGGCTTCTGGGTTAAACTGGCCTCAACCAGCTTTATTCAGGCATAGCAAACAAAACATAAATCATAAACGGAAATCCTCAGGCCGTCTGGCCACTAACTACACACATGTAGTCCCTTTCTATATGTGGCCTGGACCTAGGGCATAGGCTTCCCTCAGCCTCTTGGGGGCCCGAGCCTCTCCTCAGCTCTGCTGCCACACCAAACTCCAGGTAGCAGACCATGCCCCCGATCACTTGGAGAGACAGGCTTTTTATAGCCAACCAGAGACTGGCCAAAAACCAGACATGGAACCTGGAGACCTGGGACGCGGGAACAGCCACCCACCCATCTGCAGCTGTTCCGGGGAAGCCAACCCATAATGGCTGGATGTCAGCCATGCTACATACAGCTGTCAGCAACCTAGTGTTGCTGACAGATAATAATTGGCTCCCCACACCAAGCCCAGGCTCTTGGTGGCACGTCTCTACCAGGACGGCTCCCCTTAGTGGCAAAGACAGGCAACTACCTGTTGTCACTTGTCACAATATATATATATATATATAAATATATATATATATATATATTATATATATATATATATATAATTATATATATATATATATGAATATGAGGAATGGTACTTGGTTACTGTGTGTTCACACTTATACACAATCTATAGGTTTTGACTCAAGAGCTGCTCTTGCAGTTTCTTAACCCATGCCACTGACAGTTTTGAGGCCACTCTCTATCACCCTCTCTACGTATGTAGAGAAAGACAGAGTGACAGAGATGTAGCAAATGTTATTTGGTGTAGGAAACTTCCTGCAGCAAAATACAGTATCTTATCTCAGAAGCCAATGAAAGCACTGAAGGAGTTGAGATAACATCCCTTGCCTCAGGTATGATAGTGTGTTGAGTATCAAGTTAAGCTTTGCTACATCTGTACAAATTAATCCGTTTTATTTTACTTTATTTTCTTTTTAGATGAATAGTTCACTGTTGAGATTCTTAACAGAGCTGCTTTCTTCCCCTCCCACAGCAGCAATTCCCAGCATAATATCAAGAAGCAATCAATAGCGATCTCAAATTAAGCTGAAGGAATTCCATTAGGAATCACCTCCTATGCCGAAGTCATTTTTTTCTGGTGGTAGTATGCAATTGGCAAACACTACTGTAACATGGAAGGAAGCCATCGTTTTTACAGGGTTAATGCCTCATGTAAAAAAAAAAAATGTTTATTTAAAAAAAATAGTTCCTTCTTTTGATTGATGACAATCCAATGTCGTGTAATATGACAGCACAACTAATGCATGTCATGAGCTGTAGGAGCTTCTCTTCCAGGCTCACCTATTAGGTGTTGAGGCTGTGCTGGTTGAACCAACAAGGATATCAGGGAATCAACAATTCTGTACTTGCAGGCTTAGCTGTACACATAGAATAATGCAGGTAATCCCTGCATTGACAACACATGCAGCATATAGTGTCTTCTGGGGGCTCATTACCATGTCATTGTTCAGAGTGCTCTTGGCGGGCTTATCTGGCTTGCCACATGTAACTACAATATATGGAGCCATAAGATGTTTGGAAAGACCTGACTGTTGCTGGAACGTGATTCAGAAACTTTATTACCTTCCCTTATTTTTTTACTGTTGATTCTCTTAAAGCATATACATCATTAAATTGCATTTAGTTCCCTCATAGCCTGAATCCCGGGGCTGCTGATCTCAGGGGTAATATTAAATTTAGTCATAAAAACCTCCGTGATTTACTCCTTCCTTTACAGTGGCAAATCTCCATGGACGTTAGATTGTTGGCTGATCTCACTGGAATCAGACAAATACACCACATGTATAGGCAGCTTAACCTGCAGTCCTATGTCAAACCCCAAATTGTGATATCACGATGAGTTCTACAAAATGACAAGCTCAGCTCTGCTCTATCTGTATTTATTGTACAAGTGTAATAAGGCTGCATGCTTCAAGTGTTCATACAATTGTGAGTATTGCCGAGACCTTTACAACTGGTTTGCCCAGTTACGTATATAAGGGCAATGGGACCTTTAAACTCGGGATGGTTAACCTGACGTTGTTATAGTTCTCCAGAATTGTGGCTGAGAATTGAGAAAAGACAGTGGACACCAAGCTTCCTTTGTCAGAAACATATCTGTGATTAGTGTTGCAGAAATGGGTTCCTGTTCAGTTCACCACAGCTTTGACTTAACTTTTGAAATAATTTGCATTCGGGACATCCACATTTTTTTTCTCTTACTCTATTCCCAACTGTAACCAAGCCATAGTTGGGGATTTGATTTTTTAACGGGATTTAGGGTTTAATTTACCGGTCCAGCAATATAACACTCCCGTTGTAGCCTAACTCCCAATCTGACGTCACTTCATGTTACTTAAAAGGGTTGTCTCACTACAAGGATTGCTGCTCTTTATGTTAAAGATCTTGCAAAAACAAGTCACTTTGCAATATGTGTCCATTAACAGTGTCCTACCTATTCCTAGATATCCCCTCTTGTATGGGCTGCATCAGCTCCTCAGGTCGCTATAGCTACAGACCTGTTCAATCTCTCCTGATAGACTGCCAGCACTGGTTGCTATAGCTACAGACCTGTTCAATCTCTCATGATAGGCTGTCTGCACTGGTTGCTATAGCTACAGATCTGGCTTCTACTGCAGCCTAGTGAAAGCCAGTAAACACGCCCCTGAATTCAAAGTGAAACCAAGAAAACACAACTGAGGCAAGATTAATCAATGTAGTGAGATGGTAGGCATAATGGTAGGGTCAACGGAATTATCTTTGACCTTAATCTGAAGCACAGTCAGTGATCAATTCAAACTTAATAGACTCTATCTGTTTATGTTGATTAGCAAGCAATGCTCCATGGGAAATAAAAGCATGCAAATTTGCTACGCTCCTTAAGGTAGAAGCTGTTTCTGTAGTCTCACCTATAGGTAGCCTCCTTGTAAGTCAATGCCCGACCCATAAGAGAGCATTGAACTTGACTAGGGTTTTTAGCCAAACCAAAGTGTGTTCTGAAAAGTAACCCATCTTTAGGCAGTTGTTTTAGAGTTCATGCTCTTTCTATATACAGAGTAGGGCACCAGCTAGCTAGAAGTATATATTTCACACACGTCTGAGGGATACTGGTTTTTATGTAAGTCCCCAAACCCAGCCAGAGGCTTATAAGCTCAACTGTACTAGAAAGTCCCATAGAATAGAATAGAATGAAGAGTTGTACGCGAGTGCAACCAGTTCTTTGTTCTGAGCCGACACTATTGGGTGCCCGTTAGTATCTCTGGGATCCGCACAAATCAGACTTTGATGACATATCCTATTGCTATTCCATCAGCGTCTATGGTGGGAACACCCTTTAAACAGTTTTGCCCCAGGGGGAAAAATATGCAAATGAACGTTCCTGCAGAAGGAAGAAGGTTGTGTCTCTAGGGCCACCTACAGCAATAGTATATCAAATAGTGAGTAATAGTTGTCATCATCCATCCATCATAACGACCCTTGAAGTCTATTCTGACCTGTTGGGAAACACATTGGGATAAAAAAAATAAAGCAATTTATATTTAAAACTCTCCAGATTCATAGTTCCAGCCCTATCTCAAGTCCCCTAACTAGGCCAAGCTATATATTAAAATAAACTGATGCAAATAAATTCTATTTTAGGGTCTCTTTATCTTCATGTGATAAAAAAAATCGCATGTGATAAAATTTATTATAGAATATTTAGATTACATAAATAAATATGCATGAACAGTATATAGATACATATATTCTTGACATGCTCAATGGTTGACCTTTTGCCTAAAAGACAAAAACAACAGCAAGGATTTTCCAGCATAAATGCACCAGAAGTTTGCTCCGAAAAGGTGGCATACAAGCCATGCGTCAGATGTCTTATATTATAATTTATTTTTATTTTTGACACTTTGCGCTTCACACATACAGTATAGATAATACAATGTAAAAAGATCATTTAAAAAGTGTTAAAGGGAATGTGTCATCAAAAATAACTTCTTGTTTAACTCACATTTTTATGTTCAACACATTTTTTAAGAATTTTTGGTTATATATATATATATATATATATATATATATATATATATATATATTATATATATATATATATATATATATATATATAATATAATATATATATATATTTATTTATTTATTTTTTTTTCCATATCACTTTCAACATTTTTTTAATAATTCTTAAGTCCTGCAGTTTTCACTTTGGCCTCTAGGCCTAATAATAGTCTGACACTTTTTGATCCGTAGAGAAAGATTCTCAGTTCTCTGCTCATTATCAGCACAAAGAGGGTAAAACTGAAAGGAGACACCAGTGTAAATAGATAACACAGGATCCACCAGTCACAAGAGGAGATAGTCACAGTTAACCCTTTCACCTCCCTGCACATGGACTTCTTCCCAGGTCACAGAGCATGACTAGAAAACTCTCCTATAGAAGTCAATGGGACTGAGTCAGTCTTAAGTCTCCTATGTGCATGAAGCTACTGTAAAGCATGTCTCTGACTGCTGTCCTAGTCCTAGTGGCCAAAGTGAAAACTGCAAGACGTAAGAATTATTAAAATAATATTGAAAGTGATATGAAAAATAAAAAAAAAACAATCGAAAATTCCTAAAAAAAAATGTGTTTAACATAAAAACGGGACCTAAACAATGACTCATTTTTTGAATGTCTTTAACCCCTTAACAATCAAGCCTATTTTTGTCCCTTCTCGCCTTCCCCGAGCTATAACTTTTTTTTTTTTTACCTACAAAGTCATATGAGGGCTTTTATTTTGTGGGACAAGATACTTTCTATTGATGTCATTCATCGTACCATAGACGATACTAGTGAAGGAACGGCAATGTTCAGACGGCTTATGCAAGCCGTAATTGCGGGACGGATTTCGCCCGCAATTACGGCTTGAATAAGGGGCGGAAATGGGGCGGGGCGGGGGCGCAGCGGGGTTGCTGCTCGCCGACCCCATAGACAATGCATTATTTACGGCGCATACGTGCCGTAAATAATGTGCATGTCACTTTCTCCCCCCGCGGCGGATTCGCGGAGCGGGGAGGAGCGACGGAATCCACCGTTCTCTATGAGAGCAGTGGATTACCGTAATGACTGGGACGGATTGGAGCCGTACTGCAGCACAAATCCGGTGCGGAGTATGGCGCCAATCCGTGCCCAAATAAGCTGTGTGAACGAGGCCAAAATGTGAAAAAAGACATGGCGACATGTTTGTGGGGGTTTGGTTTTTACGATGTTCAATCTTCAGTCTAAATGATGAGTTTTCCGTATCCTACAGGCTGATGTGAATCCCATAATAGTAAACATGTAGGGTTTTCATCATGTTTTGATATCGTTAAAAAAATCCAAACATTTTCTATTTTTAAAATTTTATCAATGACACCATTTTCTGTGACCAATAGCTTTTTTGTACTTCTACCTACGGACTTGAGCAAGGCGGCATTTTTTGTGGGCTGAAGTGTATTTTTTATTGGTTTCAGTTTGGAATATATGCGACTTTTTTGATCACTTTAATTCCAATCTTTAGGGGATATGAAATGACCAAAAAAATGCAATTTTGGCATTTGGAAATTTTACAGTCTACAGTGTTCTGGATACTGAATAAATTATGTTGTAATTTAATAGATCAGACTTTTTGGATGCGGTGATACCAATTATATGTAGCTTTCATTATTTTTTTCTGTTTGTAAAATGGCAAAAGAGGATGGTTTGAACTTTTTTTTATATACTTTAAAACATTTTTTTCTAACTTTAACTTTGAGTCCCCCTTGGGTGCTCCACCACTAGGGGGCTCGATCACTTATACAGCCTATTGCATTGTAACACAATGCAATCGGGTGTACAAATATGGTGGTTTTACTATTTTCTGCCTAGGGCAGGAAATAGTAAAACAGAAAACATGGTGGTGATGGAAGCCTTCACTAGACTTCCAGATGCTATGTTAACTGATCAGGGCCCCGCATTTCCACCGAGGAAGCCATGATTCATTCAGACATCGCAGTCATGTTTGCCATGTTGGGTTAAACAGCACGGGATGGAGTCAGCTCCATCTGCTGCTGTTACCGGCAGGTGTTTCCTGCAATTACCTGGCGGTGCAATCTCGCTACAAAACCCCATGCCGTCATCAGGACATCAGGACTTACCCAGATGCGGTAAGGGGTTAAGAGAAATGGCATGTTTATTCCTGTGCCAAATTGAATCCCAATTTTGATGCACAATATTGGTCTTAAAGGGGTGTTACCCCTCTATGTTATATTAATAGGATATGACATAAATGTCTGATAGATGCAGGTTCCAGAGGTGAAACTAATCTTGAGAATGAGTTCCTTAAAGAGAACCTGTCACATAGGTTGTGCCCCCATTGCTGAGGGCAGCACAAGCTAGTGACAGACCTTCTGTTTTCAGCGCTGTGCCCCTTATTCTGTAAGATGCTGGAGTTTTCAAGTATTTAATGCTCAAATCTGCAGTTTTCATCCATTAAAGAGCCAAACAAAGAGTCAGTTTTCTTCAATCCCCGCCCACCTGAGGCTAGCCCCACCCACCTCAACTGATAAACCTATTACTTTGAATAGGTAGAAACATGTGAATAACTGTCAGTGGGCGGGGCTAGTCTTTGGTGGGTGGGACTAACACCTGCTCATTAATAAGATTTCTGCATTAATTACTCTAAAATGACAGCATCTTACAGAATAAGGGACACAGCGCTGGAAACAGCAGGTCTGACACTAGCTTGTGCTGCCCTATGCACTAATAATACACATAATACTCTTTAACAAGAATAAGACAAAAACCAGTCCACCTACCCCTCAAAAAACCTGTGCTGAGGTGTGTATTTTGTACTGTTTAGATTTATTACTACTTATTAATATTTATATTTTAGGCTACTCATGACGATGTTTGTAAAAAGGGTGCATAATGTATTTTAATCCAAGGGTCATGTAGTCAGATAATACTAAATAAAGGTTGACATTACAAATTTTATAACTCTTCTTTGAAGCTCTATGGTAAGTAAAGCTAAGACAAGGAGGCCATGCGAAATGCAATGGCTCCATATAGAAAAATAACTAGTATACTGCAGGCAATGACCTACTGGATGGAACAAGCATGTTGCCGTGTATCATTCCACTTTGCGAATATTGACACCATACCCATTGTCTCTTTGAAGGAGACATTATGGGAGGAAGATTGGGCTCTACGGTTAAAGGGGTTTTGCCACAATCTCATTTCATACCTCATGCATCCAGCTCTTTAGCTCTGTGTGCTCAGAATTTGTTTGAATTGCAGATCATGTGACCCTGCAGGATGACATCACCAGGCCTTTCCTCTCTCTAGTCAAAGAAAGGTCTGTTTATGTAAAAATTTGGAGTAGCTGAGAGGTAAAGTTTATGCCTCCAGGCACAAAGGTCCTAGGTTCAAGTCCCTGCAGGAACCAAACCTGTGTTGTTTTTTGTCTCTTTATCAATGCACAGACCTGATTGAGGTTTCTTTTTTATTTATTTGTACTGTGTTACTAATTACTAAGGAGCACAGAGGACGGGAGTAGAATGACAGCACCTGGGGTTTGAACACTCAGTAGCTGCCTGAGAGAAGAGAGAGCATGTCTGACCAGGAGTGAGGAGCTCTCAGCCCTGGTCGTATCCCCTGGAGACGAGCTGTAAACAATGGATCACTAAAGGAGCAGCTAAAACAAAAACGGTGCAGAATTTTTGGTGAAAATGTTTATTTCATTTGCAAGCTTCCCACATGAATTTTACTTCGTGGCAAAACCCCTTTAAATATCTCTCCTACTAATAGATGGTGGTGAGAGCTGGTTGCTTAGACCTGTCCTGATACCAGTGCTATGCTGGGGAGATGTGAGTGGGGTGAATGCTGATTTTCACGGTAGGAGCCCCAGTTTGCTTGTTTCTGTTCCCAAACTCATAGTTACTTTTGTGTATTTGCTCAAAAACAAAACCACTATTTGTTACAGAGAACATATTTAATATCTGCAAACGATCTCTATGCCCTTTAGCCATTTAACTAGTTGTTAAAGCAACACGTAATTTTACGACTTTCCTGGTTTATTTTGTGAAATAAATGATGCGTCTTCTCCCAATAAATACAGTCAACATTATAAAACTCGCAATAAACCGCCCAACACAACCTCTTTGAAATCCCTTCTGACTTATGAAAATGTAAAGCAGAGCCTTCTTTTATTACTCACAACCCTCTCGCTCTAACCTGTTTTATATTTCCAATTTGAAAGCAGTCTAATAAAACCATGACAGGTAGGCAGTCTATTAAAAAGACAATGTACAGGAGAATATATAGAGCTAATTAGAGCAGATTCACAATGTACAGCGTGTACTGTATGGCTGACATTGACGACTCTACAGTGTGTTCTTATGTATTCAGAATAGTGATGTGCCACCGACAGACCTGAAACACATTCATGTTGTCAAATTATTTGCATTAAAGAGCAAACGCACCCACATAAGAGCATTCTTGTACTGTTTAGATTAAACACCTTGTATATGTGATTATAGTAGTTACTATATATTCTTATACATAGGGGCAGTATTATAGAAGTTATATTCTTGTACATAGGGGGCAGTAATTAATATTAGCAGTATTATATTTTTGTACATAGGGAGTACAGTATTATAGTAGTTATATTAATTCTTGTACATAGGGGCAGTATTATAGAAGTTATTTTCTTGAAATAGGAGCACAGTATTATGAAGATTATATTCTTGTGCATAGGGCAGTATTATAGTAGTTATATTCTTGTACAATAGGGGCAGTTTTAAAATAATAGTATATAAATACTTCTTGTGCATAGGGGGCAGTATTATAGTAGTTATATTTCATAGAGAATTATGTAAATTTTACAGGACAGTATTATAGTAGCTATATTCTTGTACATAGGGGGCAGTATTATAGAAGTTATCTTGTCTACATTTGAATATTTCATGCAAGGAGCAATAAGTATTAAATACTGACATAGGGCATTATATTAGTAAATTCTTGACAAAGGAGGCAGTATTATAGTAGTTATATTCTTGTACATAGAGGCATATTAAGTATAATTTTTGAAAAAGCATAATAGTATTATATTCTTGTACATAGGGGCAGTATATTAAAGTTAGTTATTCTTTAAATAGTGACAGTATTATAGTAGTTATATTTTTGTACATAGGGGGAGTATATATAAGAGTTAATCTTGTACATAGGAGGCAGTATTATCGTAGTTATATTCTTGTATATGGGGGCTGTATTACAGTAGTTCTATTCTTGTACATAGGGGCAGTAATTAATAGTAGTTAATTCTTGTATAATGGGGCATATATAGTAGTTATATTCTTAGTACAACATAAGGGCAGTATTAATAGTAGTTATATTCTTGTACATAGGGGCAGTATTATAGTAGTTATATCTTGTACATATGGGGCAGTATTATAGAAGTTATAATTCTTGTAGCATAGAGCAGTATTATAGTAGTTACTATTATCTATTGTACATAGGTGGGCAGTATTATAGTAAGTTATATTCTTGTACTATAGGAGGACAGTATTATCATAGTTTATATCCTTGTACAAGGGAGCAGTATTATAGATATTTATATCTTGTACATAGGAGGCAGTATTATAGTAGATATATTCTTGTACATAGGGCAGTATTATAGTAGTTTATATTCCTTGTACATAGGGGCAGTATTAATATTATACGAGTGTATTATAGTAGTTTTCTGTACAAGATACGTATTATAGTATTTTATATTCTTGTACATAGGGTCAGTATTATAGTATTATATTCTTACATAGGGTTTTTATTATAGTGTTATTTCTTTATTTAGAGCAGTATTATAGTAGTTATAATCTTTGTACAATGGCTTTAAAATGAAAAATTATTTTTGCAAAAGACGTATATATATTACTATTCTTGTACATGGGCGTATAATTAAGAGTTACATCTTGTATAAGGAGGCAGTTTTTATCGTAGTTAAAATCTTAACATCGGCATTTTATAAAGTTAAAACCTTTTGCATTAGGGGCAATTAATTTTTATATTCTTTTTGGGGGCAGTTTTTATAGAATTTATACTTTTACATGTGGCATTTATTATAATAGTTATATTCTTTTGTACATAGGAGACATATTATAGTATTTTATTCTTTTACATAGGGTCATTATTTAGTAGTTATATTCTTGTACATAGGGGCATTATAGTATTAAAATTCTTGTACATAGGGGCAGTATTATAGTAGTTAAATTCTTGTGCATAGGGGCATTATAATGGTTCTAATTTTGTACAAATGGGCAGTATTATAGAAAGTTTAATATTTTTTGTACATAGGGGGCATATTAAGTAATTATATTCTTACAACATAGTGCAGTATTATAGTAGTTATATTCTTGAAACATAGGGACAGATATAATAGTTATATCCTTACACAGGGAGCAGTATTAAAAGTATTAAAATTTTCTTGTACATAGGGCAGTGTTTATAGTATTAATTCTGTACATAGGAGCATATATTAATAGATTTTAAATATTCCTGTACATAGGGGCCAGTATTATAATATTTATACAGGGCTGTATTACAGTAGTTATAGTCTTAGCATAGAGTCACTATTTTAATAATTACTGTATTTCCTAGTATATAGTTAGCTGTATTAGGGTAGTTACATTTTTGTATATAGGAGACAGTATTTAAGCATTTATACATTTGTATAAAGGAAGCAGTATTATGGAATAAAGACCCATTTGGTTTTTATAACACACTGCATAAACAATTAATCCTTTTGTCATTCCTTCTTCAACAACAACTTTAGATTTTGCTATGGTTCTATATAAATTTTCCAAGTAGGACTGTCAACTATGCAGATTCACAGCCAGAACCACATACACAACCTTCATATGACTTGGACATAGAAGACGTTTTTTTACTTGTCCATGATGACCTTGTCCCCATTTTGTTTTAGTTTACCCACCCTATCTGAGTATCTAGCAGTAAAGCACATTTCTCTCCGTTACCGATGTCACCTTCCAAGACACTTTCTATTGTCGACTTCTGTTAAAAAGAAAATAAAAAACAGGTAAAGATATAGTGAAGTAATAGAAAGGGAAAAAGAGTGTTCTCTTAATGCTATTGACAGTCAGAAAGACCTTAGTGTGGGCAGGGGGAAGGTCTTCTGTATGGCCAGATGACAAAGAAGTTAGCTTCGTGACAGCTCATATAGCTGTCAATGGTTGGTAAGTGTCAGATAGCTACTTCCTTTCCCAAATATACAAGGCAGGAGAAGTATAGAGCACTTATGGGAGAGCTTTTATTAGGAGGAGACTGCACAAAAGAGTTCATGTATAATTTCATGGGTTAGGATATTTTGAATATCCCTTCAGGAGGAAGACTTCACAGAACTGACCTCGGGTTGCAGGCGCATCCGTGTCCCACTGGCGAGCAGCACCGCAATCCGCATGTCAGGTCGCAGGCGCGCTCGCTCAGCTGTCCAGTCTCCGTCCTACTCACCTAGCCGCGCTGCCGAAGATTCTGCCTCCCGGCGCGTGCACACCGGCACTGTTAAATTTAAAGGGCCAGCACACCGGTAATTTCCTATTGCCTGTCACTGCCCCTATTTAAGCCTGCCCCTTCCTGATCCTCTTGCCGGTTCTTTAGTGCCTTATTGCTTACAGTGAAAGCGTTCCTTGAGTCTCGTCTGTTATCTTGTGTACCGTACCATTTGCCTCCGTCCCTCGACCACGAACCATTGCCGGCTGTCCTGACCTTCCTGCCTGTCCCCGACTACGAGCCTGCCTTACTATTTTGTACCATGCTACACCTCGGCTTCCACCGCAAGCAAGTCACGTCAGGGGTAGCAACCTGGTAGACTCCTGCCGCAGCAAGTCCATCCCGCTTTGCGGTGGGCTCTGGTGAAAACCGGGACCTACTTAGATTCCGCTCCCTGGCGTGGCCCATACCATCGCTTGTGGTGGTCCAGTGGATCCACTACTGCTGACCGTGACACAGATCTCGCCAGTCCCGGCCAATATGTACTGCAAATTCCAATATTCCCAGCTGATATATACAATCTCATATTTTTACCTCCATTTTTCAGTGTGTTTGTTTTATGATATGTAAACTTTCCTGAGGACACAGTAACATTGCATTAAAAAAAATGTTCCATCTCATCAATGTGATTTACGTAATTTATGAGGTCCTTTAGAAATGGGAACAAAGCCACCTTCTCTCTCACTACAAGAGCCCTGTTCGATATTACACAGTATTATGGGGAACCAAGAGCCTCTCATGTTATGAAGGTAACAAAAGAACATGCACAAGGTCGCATAAAATTATAATAGAAGAAAGGGGTAAGACATATAAGTGCAATCCAAACTGAGAAGATCAAGGAAGGTTATACAAATATGTATTAGAGACCTGTAATGTAGCAGCACACAGGCTGCACTTGAAGCCGTAATAGCAATTTATGTTTATGGTGCATACGGACTAAGTGTTACATAAAGCACTCAGAGCCATAGGGACTTGGTCCTACATTGGGGTTTGGTTTTATGCCTCTCTTATGTGTAATTTATGGCTGCAATTTGGCCAATTTGAGAAATAGGCTCTAATTAATGTCATGACGTCATTTCATCCCATTAAGGACCAATTAACCCTTTCACTACAGTGATCAAAATGACATAATTGATGCCTAACAGATGGTTATTGAAGCAGTCAATCATTGTTTGACAGCGAGCAGGTAAAATTGTAGTGTGGTCTCCTGGGTTGAGTTGTACTGACATGTAGCTGGCTTGTTTGTTAGTAAAACTACCAGCTCCCTCTTGGACACCTATAATTCCTTGCTGCCTTCCTATCCTCCTCAAGTACCAATTAATTTCCAAATCCTCCTACTTAAAAAGATGTTATCTGCCTGGCCCCTCTTCTGTTGTCTGTTCCTTCATTGCCCCATTTCAAAGGACAATGACCTTCAAGACCCTATTTCAGATTGTCCCACCAAAGTACAAGAGGATCCTCCAGCGGACCCCAACTCTGAGCACAATAATGTACTCCTAACATATCAGGGCCTCAAAGGTCTAGCAGTAATTTACTTAATATAGAGTTGATATATGTAAGGATTACTTTAAAGTTGACTTATCGAAAGTGCTTAAAATTGGACCTGCACATGTCCTAACTACAGCTCTGGAAAAAGTTAAGAGACCACTGCAAAATTTTTAGTTTCTCTGATTTTTCTCTTCAATGGTCATTTTTTTGAGAAAAATGTACATTGTTATTTTATTATATAAACTGCTGACAACCTGTCTCCAAAATTCAAAGCAAAAAATGTTGTATTTATTTGCAGTAAATGAGAAATCTTCAAAACAATAAAAAAGAAGCAGCAGAGGTGTCAGCCCTCAAATAATGCAAAGAAAACAAGTTCATATTTCTTTAGAAACAATAAGACTAATGTTTTAAGTCGGGAAGACTTCAGAAATCAATATTTGGTGGAATAATCATGATTTTTTCATTCAAATTCCTTTTGGCCTATTCCTAGCACTTGTTTTGCCATCCAGCTTGTCCTATTGCAAGAGGATTGTGAAGACCACAGCAGGGTTTTTTATACTTTCCTTCATGAAATAAGATTTAGTTCAGGTGATCACCTCATCAGAAGCACATTAAGTAGAATAAGGTGGACTTTGGTTGGAATTCTACTGACACTGGAATGGAATGACCGTCAGACAGGTAGAGAGGCTGATTTTTAGAAAACTGTGCAGTGGTCTCTTAATTTTTTCCAGAGCTGTAGATCGAAGGTGTGCCTTCAGAATTATTCCCGCTGGTGAGGCCACGAAGCTTTAATCCCTCCTAATCTTTAATGACTCCTTGGTGGCTGGCTTACCCCTATTACCCTCCAGTCACTTTCTCCTTTGTCAACTAATACCTGGCTACCTGTGACAATTTGACTAGATTTCTTCAATACCAGACTCTATCTTTATCCTCCCTAATACCTGGATAACTTTCTGCCCCCCTTCAATTCTCAGTACTCTCCATTGCCTTTGGAAATACTCACTACTTTCAACACAGGTGAGGGTAAGCAACAACGATGGTCTGGTAGATATAGGTAAAATCAGTATCCTTTATTGCATTTATCCATTAAAATTGTAGAACAAATAGCAGCCCATTGTGGCAAAGGGATATATGCTAACACATTTCAAGCACACTTATGTGTGCATGGAAAAAAAAAGTAAGTAATCAATGCTCTATCATTCTATGGACAGATCTAGATAAAGGTTAGACTAGACCGCAAGGGCAATGACAAAAGCAATACATGGAAGAATAGTGGGTTAATCTTTATCTGCACTAGGGCTGTCTAACTTTCTTCACCCTTATCATGTCCTGCTGATAATATTTACACCTCTCAGGCCATAGACATCCAGGAAGAGAACCATCAAGCAATCCTCTCACTGCTGTGTTATCAAGTATTTGTCAGTGAGACAAATCAGAAAGTCCATTTATATAGGGAAACTTTAAAAAATTATATAAAAACAACTGATTTAAAAAAAATAAATAAATTAAAAAACATATAATAGTCAATATGTGGGGGAAAAAAAACCCAACAATGATGGCACTGTCCCTTTAAATTGGGTCTAGAACCTATCACAGTAATTTTGTCTTAATTTTATTGCTGTAACAGTGCTAAAAATTAAACACCCAAAGAAAAGGAAAGAAAGTATAATAATTGTCAAGTAAAATGAGATGCAAATGATGAGCTTTTCCAGGAAATAAATTTGCATGGATTATTGTAATTTAGCTTCCAATTTTTCTCGCTCCTGTCTTGCCAATGGTAAAGCGCAGTGATTTCTGCTCAGTACGGTGAATGGGCGCCACAAGTGTGTGGATATAGGTCAATGTTAAGCCCATAGATCTCTTCACTGTATATTGTCCCTGCATTGTATACTGTAGACGGGCTTAGTTTAACCTACAATTATCCATTACACAAAGAAACGGCAATTAAATCACATTAGTAACAGATAATGTTTTGTGAAGCGGACCGGCACATCAAAGCGTCGCAGCTGTCTCTCTTTGCTCCTAAGCAGATACAGATCTGTCTCATTTACCGGATTACAGCGCACAGGTGGGAAAGTGATTCTGTTACGTTTTTAACAAACAAGAATATGGATTGTGTCTCATCTATAGGTAATGTATCTGACAGGCTTGTCCTACGATCCCAGCCTCTGTTATATCATGTTCGTTCCTATGACACTGCGAATAAACAAGGCTGGGGCAGCTGGGCCAGACATAACCCTATTTGGGCTCTTTGCTCATTTTGGTGCAGTGCCCTTATAATGTATCATGTATATCTTAAAGGGTTTTCTGGGTCTAACAACCTATTTCTATATACTTTAAAAAATAAGGGAATTAGTGAAAAATAGGAAGCACTCCCTATAATCAATATGAAATTGGGTGCCAGCAAATTTAAAGGGGTTTAATGTTGACATGGGATCCTACAAAATGGGTATATAATCAATTTTCTAAATATATGTGATTAAAAAAAAGTGAAGCCTCTGAGAGCTGCAGCCTGACTTAGATGCCCTTAGTTTCCTGGCTGTTTACATTAGCTATGACCAGAAGCTAATCTGACACTTCTTATATGATGGCAGGACACAGGAACAAGCTTTGAAGGGAGGGGGAGAAAAAAGCAGTGTTACTGGGCATCTGCACTAGCTTTGTTTCTGTGTCAGAACCTGTGTCTGCTGTATAGAGAATCTGCTGATTGTAATGTAATTATCTGAGTAAACATGCAGACGCTCCCTGCTCAGCCCTCCTCCCTCCCTCTCCCCCCTGTCTGTAGTCAGTGAACAATGCCTCTTTGGAGCTTATCTTCACTCCTGAGCAGATAAGACGGAGAAAACAAAACCTTGTTCACAATACAGTTATCCTCTATGGTTTAGCCAAACATGTTTGTTCAACTACAGTGACTGAATTTCAGCCTCGAGAGCGTGCATGGGAGGTGGAGCGATGACATCACAGAGGAGCTACTTGTTTTTTTTAAACACAGAAACAAAAGGCCCCTTTTTTCAAGGCTCAAGAGAAGAGTATAAGCCTGTTAGGTGAGGAAATCACTTCTTGGCAAAACCCCTTTAAGATCTCTGTCACAGGTAATTGCTTACATAAATGAAAAAAAACTTGCAGCACTCACAAAAGTTTGGAAAAAGTGAAAAAGGTGGAGCTTTATTCCTTATCCACAGGCAACGTTTCAGCTCCTAATTTGAAAACGGCTCTATTAGGAGCCAAAACGTCGCCTGTGGATATGGAATAAAGCTCCACTTTTTTCCAAACTTTTGTGAGTGTTGCAAAGTTTTTTCATTTAGAAATGAATATGGGGTCCTATATGCTTTGCAAAGAGTCTTTCTCACTCTGGAGGACCTGTTCTGTCCTGCATAACAACAGTGCAACGAACTGCTGATATGAATGGACTCTGTGTAATACTTCATTTCTCCTATGCTGGCGCTATAGGAAAATGGAAAACCTACTGCCTGGTTTCCCCACTAATAACAGCTGATCACTGGCAGTCCCAGCAGAAGGACACTTTGTGATCAACTTATTGTCATTCTGAGTTAATACCATGCAAAGGTCAGAGAATCAGCGGTTACAAAGAGCATTTCTTTCTCTGGAGGACCTGTTCCAGTCTGCATTGTTCAGACAACCTATTGATAAGAATGAGCACTGTGAAATACTTCACTTCTCCTGTGATGGCGCTGTAGGAAAATGGAAAACCTACTGCCTGGTTTCCCCACAAATCACAGCTGATCACTGGCACTTTGTGATCAACTTATTGTCAATCTGAGTTAATATGAATATGAATGAGCAGAGTGAAATACTTAATTTCTCCTGTGGTGGCGCTGCAGGGAAGTTGAACTCATACTGTTAGGGTTCCCCAAATATTACAGATGATTTCTGGGGGGTTGAGCAGATTGACATTTTGAGATCAATTTATTGTCAAGGGAAACTTCTGCAAACTAGAGATTATCTAAAACAGGCATTTTTTCCATTCATAAATTTGTCATATGGCTATAAAAAATATATATATTATCACAATTTACATTTGTCCCCACTGGTCCCCCTTTACTGCTTGTGGTAACAGCAGACTGATGACCTGATAATCAGTGCCCCATAACATGACTATTGTCTGAAGAGCTCACGGGACGCGCCTCAGCAACAAAACACATGCAACTATGTAAATCTATGTGTATATTTACCGTGTACATTTTTTTTAAATTATATATGTATATAAAATAAGTAAAACATCTATTTCTCTCTATCTATCCATGTCTGTATAAATGGAAAAAGTAAGCACAACCAAAAAGGATGAAGAAAAAAGTAGATGGGTGTCAGTGATGGACGCTGATAATTCCTTTCACTACTCAGACTGACTGGTGGCCGGTTTATGTTCTTTTCACTTCTGACTTTTGCTTCTAACAGTGCTCACTACAGCCTGCAGTAATTTAAAAGTTCTTCTGTAATCAATGCCATCAGCATTTTTTGCAACAATAAGGTTGCAAAGGTCTTGAGACAGCTCACTGGTTTTACCCATCATGAGATGTTTCCTGTGGGGCATTTTGGTAATGGGACATCTTTTTATAGGCCCTCCCCATATATATATATATATATATAATATATATATATATATATATATATATATAATATATATTATATATATATATATATATATATATATATATAATTTATTTATTTACTTTTTTTTTTTTTTTTTTTTACTATCCGCTGGTACCTGGTTCCAGTGCTACGTGTCTCCAGTCATCTGTTTTTCCTTCCAAGTGGTGATGAAAGCAGAAGTATGTGACCGTGGCAGCATGCTATTTTTTATGTAGCTATGTCTCGGTGTTAAATAGTGGATGTTTACTTTAAGGGGGACATGTATGAACCTGTCGCCGACTCGCCAGCTCTACCTCTGTCATATTGTACGATCCGACAGTCTGTCTGAAAGAGTCTCACAGCACTTTATACATATGTCCCATTTTATACCCAAAGTTGTCTCAGCCATGCCACTTTGAAACTGGCATGGATTTCCACCACAAACGTTGGCGTTTTTTGGGCACATTGTATGAATTTAGCATGAGACGTCCCTGTATCTTTGGCGCCTTCGAATGTGTCGTGTCTGTTCCAGTTTGTATCAAGCTTTGCAGTACGACAGTTCATACATCCATAGTAAAGGGCTTCAAAAGTTTGTTTGGCTCAAAGCATGGCAAAAAATGGCGCAGCCCCGTTCATACATGTCACCTTTCTGAATTGCTGTCATTTCCCCCTGGAGCCAGCATGCATATAATATGGTCATTTATTCCCTTGTACTTGACAGTGTCACAGCCAGCACATACCCATGCAGTCTTCCCTTGCTAAAAAAATCAATGTGCTCGAAACCTCTGCAGTACTAAAAAAAAAAATCTTTTTATGAAATGAAGAGCACAAATTCTCTACATGTGGTAGAATAATTCACAGTGAGGAACGCTAACTCCCAAGTACATTTCCATAATATAAAACCTATATCTCGCCTCAAATCTGATTTGTCATATCTTGTATTGGGCTCAATAAAATTTACTTTGAGAGAGATTTAAAAAAAAAAGAAAAAAAAAATCTATTAGCTGCTTTCCCACCAGCATTCAGCAGAGGGCAGCCTTGGATCTCACAAGCTTAAGCTGTCATAAACCTGGACGCGTTTCACCATAATAAACAGAAAATGGGCAGCTTTTATTTTTATTTCGTACAGGATATTTAATAAGTTACCGGAGTGGAATAGGTTTGTAATCGTAACAAGATCACTGCCTACATTACAAGACGACAAGCTTCTTGCTGCCTTCGGAGAATAAAGCTTCTCCTCCTGGTCTGGGAGTGCTACCAATATCTACTGGCTAATGGGTTAATACTGGAGCTGGGGGACATAGGTGCTGCTTCCTTGGGTGCTTCTAGTGCAGCTTAAAAATTTGAATATCATTGAAAAGTTAAATTATGTCCATCATTCAAGTCAAATAGAGAAGCCCATATATTGTAAGGACTCATTACATGCAGCGATAGAGTCCAAGCATATTTCTTTCTTTCTGTTATTATGGATGATTATGGTAACAGCTAATGAAAACCAAATTTTCAGTATCTCAGAAAATTCGAATAATGTGAGAACGGTCAATATTGTTGACTCCTGGGGCCACATGTATGAACACTGTCTTGGTCTAAGACCATCTTTGTTGCCCATAGTAATCAATGAGAGCTCCCCTTTCATTTTTCGAGAGCACTAAATGAAATGAAAGGGTCGCTGGGATTGGTCGCTATAAGCTCTGATTGGTTGATATGGGATCTATTTGGTTGCTGTGGACTCTGGTTGGTTGGTAGCTATGGGATCTGATTGGTTGCTGTGGGGTCTGATTGGTTGCTATGAGCTCTGATTTGTCTCTACGAGCTGTGATTGGTTGCTATGAGCTCTGATTGATTGCTATGGGCAACAAAGAGAGTTTTAGACCAGCCATTTTTCATACATGTGGCCCCTGGTGTCACACACAAAGGTTTCCTAAACCTATAAAGTCTAATTCAGTAGCTACACAGTCATAGGGAAGACTACTGACCTGACAGTTGTCCAGTAGACAATCATTGACTCCCTCCACAAGGAGCGGAAACCACAAGTTGCTATGGGCTCTGATTGGCTGCTTTGGGCTGTGATTGGTTGCTATGAGCTCTCATTGGTTGCTATGGGCTCTGATTGGTTGCTATGGGCTCTGATTGGTTGCCTTGAGCTCTGATTCTTTTCTATGATCTCTGATTGGTTTCTATGAGCTGTGATTGGTTGCTATGAGCTCTGATTGGTCTCTACGAGCTGTGATTGGTTGCTATGAGCTCTGATTGGTTTCTATGAGCTGTGATTGGTTGTTATGGGCTCTGATTGGTTACTATGAGCTCTGATTGGTTGAGATGGGCAACAAAGAAAGTTTTAGACCAAGACAGTTTTCATACATGTGGCCACTGGTGTCACACACAAAGGTTTCCTAAACTTATAAAGTCTAATTCAGTAACTACACAGTCATAGGGAAGACTGTGGACCTGACAGTTGTCCAGGTGACAATCATTGACTCCCTTCACAAGGAGCGGAAACCACAAGTTGCTATGGGCTCTGATTGGTTGCTGTGGGCTCTGACTGGTTTCTATGGGCTCTGATTGGTTGCTTTGAGCTCTGATTGGTATCTATGAGCTGTGACTGGTTGCTATGAGCTCTTATTGGTTTCTATGAGCTGTAATTGGTTGTTATGGGCTCTGATTGGTTGCTATGTGCAACAAAGAGTTTTAGACCTAGACTGTTTTCATACATGTGGCACCTGGTGTCACACACAAAGGTTTCCTAAACCTATAAAGTCTAATTCAGTAGCTACACGGTCATGGGGAAGACTGCTGACCTGCCAGTTTTCCAGTAGACAATCATTTACTCCCTCCACAAGGAGAGGAAGCCACAAGAAGTCATTGTAAGTAAGTTAGAAAGTTAATGGAAAGCTGCGTGGGAGGAAAAAGTATGGTAGAAAGAGGTTTAAAAGCAACAGGGATGAGTACAGCCTTGATAGGCTTGTCTAGAAAAGAGCATTCAAGAATTTGGAAGAGACTGACAAGGAGTGGACTGCAGCTGGAGTCAGTGCTTCTACCACACACAGATGTATGCAGGACATGGACTACAACTGTCGCCTTCTTTGTCTAAAGCCACTCCTGGCCCAGAGACACTGTCAGAAGCGTCTGCCCAGGGCAGAGAAGAACCAGGACTGGACTGTGCTCAGTGTTTGAATTCCTGAAAGTACATTTTGCATTTCATTTAGGAATCAAGGGTCACATATATGAAAGTCCAGGGCTGCCTTGCCCATTGCAACCAATCAGCGCTTCCCTTTCATTTTTTTAGAGCACTATATGATATAAAAGCTGAGCTCTGATTGGTTGCTATGAGCTCTGATTAGTTCCTATTAGCTCTTATTGGTCACTATGGGCTCTGATTGGTCGCTATGAGCTCTAATTGGTCACTATAGGCTCTGATTAGTCACTACGGGCTCTGATTGGTTGTTATGGGCTCTGATTGGTTGCTATGAGTGCTGATTGGTCACTGTGAGCTCTGATTGGTTGCTATGAGCTCTGATTGGTCACTCTGCGCTCGGATTGATCACTATGGGCTCTGATTGTTTGCTATGACCTGTGATTGGTTGCTATGAGCTCTGATTGGTCACTCTGCGCTCGGATTGATCACTATGGGCTCTGATTGGTTGCTATGAGCTCTGATTGGTTGTTATGGGCTCTGATTGGTCATTATTGGCTCTGATTGGTTGCTATGAGCTCTGATTGGTTGCTATGGGTAAAAAAAAAAAGACTTACTGCTGGACAGTTTTCATACATGTCGCCCTAAGTGTTCTTCATAGCTCTGATCCCCCCTTCCTTCATTTCGATATTTCTTTACATCCAAATGGTGTGAAGGCTGTTTGGCGATGAGGCTGCTCCATATGCGACAGCTGTCAGCTGTTGACTCCAGTCGGAAACTGCTGACTCCGCTCCCTGCTGTTAACACTTTAGATGCCACAGCATCTAGATGAATAAAGAACAGTGCTGCACATTGTTCCTCACCCCGATCACCACCTCTCCCCCCATGATGTAGTCATGGGTTGATCACTAGATATCATGGCAGCCGGAAACCTCATGCAGGCTTCTGTAGCTGTCATGTATGTACACCTAGCATGAATGAATGAAAGCCCATATGAAGCCATACAAAAGTGCTGCATTAAATAGGACAAGCTATTGAGCCTCTTACTGGTACCCTAGGGGAACTCATTGTTGAAGTAAAAAGAAAAAAAAATTAAAATTAAAAAGAAAACAAAGAAAACAAAAAGAAAAGGAAAAGGTGACACATAATTGGTATTGACGCATTCTTAAAATTCCAATCAATTAAAATATAACATAATTTATTCCGTACTCTGAACACCATAAAAGAAAATAACACCAACATTGCTTTGGTATTTTGGGGTTACTTTGCATCCCCATGAAATTGGAATAGAAAGTAATGAAAAAGTTGCTTGCATCCCAAAATGGTACCAATAAAAACTACAGTCCAGCTCACAAAAAATGAGCCCTCACTGAGGACCATAAACGAAAAAGCAAAAAAGGTATTGGCCACAGAAAATGGCATTTTAGCAAAAATTTAAAACATAATATATATTTTTTTTAGAATACTAAAACATAACAAAACTTCTACAAATTTGGTATCAATGGAATTGTATCAGCCTTCAGAATACTGATAACTCTTCATTTATAGCGAAGAGTGAACTCTATAAACTCTAAACGTCCTCAAAAATGGGGCAATTGTGTTTTTTTCATGTTCAGCTACAAATGTTTTTTTTTCGGGGTCTATCTAATCCACAAAAAACAAGCCCTCTTATGGCTACGTAGATGGGAAAATAAAAAAAAGTCATGGCCTTTGGAAGGCAAGGAGGAAAAAATGAAAACCAAAAATCTGAAAACGGTTGCGACCTGAAGGGGTTGAGATCGGCTCCCGGTCATCCTATTGTCTTATTACATATATTGGGCAGCACCTCAGAGTAATGAGCCCTCCTGTTCTCAGTGTTATAGACTCCTGTTTAAATGATACAAATACTGATCTCATCTTCCTCATTGCTCTTGATTAATTCTGAGCAGCCGCCACTTGTTGGAAGTCAGGGGGGAATAGATTAGTTTTCATTATGAAAGCAGCAGAGTGGTGGGCATCTTGGATATTTGTCACGGACTTTTAGCAGATGTGTCATGTGCCGGTTATCATTGCATGTCTTCTGTACGATGAGGAATATAAGATGTGCTAGAAAGTGAGGGACATACCCATTCTGCACCCTCATTACCAACTATACGCTAATGACACTCGATTATTCACCTCTTTCTATGACATCAACCCCACCCTGATACAAAACAACAGTGACTATCTGTCCGCTGTCTCTGACATCATGTCCTTCTTCTATCTTAAACTAACCCTCACTAAAACAGAGCTTCTTGTCATCCTACCTTCTACTAAGTGACCTCACCCTGCTATTTCTGTCTTAGTGTGTGGTACCACCATAACTCCTAGGCAGCAGGTCCACTGTCTGGTGACCATACCAGAGCTGAATGTCTCCCTCACTCCTATATCCAATCTCTTGCCTGCTTCTGTCACCTGTACCTCAAGAACATCTCCAGAATCCATCCTTTTCTTACCATGGAAAAACTCAAACTCCCCTCTTCAATCTGTCCTGAATGCAGCAGCCAGGCTCATCTTTCTCTCCAGCTGCTATACTGATGCCTCTACCCTGTGTCAGTCACTGCACTGGTTGCCCATTCAGTACAGGATAAAACATAAACTAATCACTCTCAGTCATAAAGCTCTCCTTAGTGCTGCACCCCCCAACATATCCTCCCTCATCTCTGTCTACCACCCTACCCCGTCTCTCCTCTCTGCTGATGTCTTAGATTACATGACTCATTCATCTGAAACTCACAAGAAAAGAAACCCAGTCTTACGTATTTGCATGTGTGGCTGCCACGCTGTGGTCTGAAAGTCACCATGAGATTAGCACCCAAAACTGGAAAGGATTGCTCCACTTAGCAGCCAATACATAAAATTCAATTGCCATTTTCAATTTGTAATTCATTAAGAAAAATCAGACATCAGAGGCAAAAATGGTGGCCTAACCCCGCTGAACGCGTTTCGAGCTGCACAGAGCCCGTCTTTAAGATTTTGCATGTTCTGCACCAGTTTTCTGAAACATGTTCCCTCATACAATTAGGCACATTCCTAACCCTCATAATGTTAAATGCTCCCTCTTCTTAGGCAGGCCTACCAAGATTCTTAATTGCTAACCCCCCACTTTCTATAACACACATTTCTGTCACTCAGTGCCCTAAGACACTCACAGGCACTTACAGTGAGGAAAAAAAGTATTTAGTCAGCCACCAATTGTGCAAGTTCTCCCACTTACAACGATGAGAGAGGCCTGTAACTGACATCATAGGTCGACCTCAGCTATGAGAGACAACATGAGAAAACAAATCCAGAAAATCACATTGTCTGATTTGGAAATTGCAAATTATGGTGGAAAATAAGTATTTGGTTCCCTACAAACAAGCAAGATTTCTATCTCTCACAGACCTGTAACTTCTTCTTTAAGAGGCTCCTCTGTCCTCCACTCATTACCTGTAGTAATGGCCCCTGTTTGAACTTGTTATCAGTATAAAAGACAGCTGTCCACAACCTCAGACAGTCACACTCCAAACTCCACTATGGTGAACACCAAAGAGCTGTCGGAGACATCAGAAACAAAAATAGGGATTATCTCCTGAGGATGACAGAATAGAGAAGAATGCTGGAGGTTCCTTCAGTCTAGGGTCAGAGGGCCTGGTCTGTCACCATTTCGATCTTCTCCAATGTTTCTATAACATGTTACAAGATATAAATTGCAAACATAAATACACATATATTGCATTATTATATAGCTTACATATAACCTGACCGGGTGGGATCCATTTCTAAATGGCATAAAATGTGGATAAGGCCTGCAAGGTCAGTGATTATAGGGTTTTCTCGCCATGCTGTTTCACAGAGTCACAGGCAGCTTCATACTCACACTGTCTGGTCAAGCTGTGGGTGGTTTTATAGCAGTAATTAGTATACTTAGTGTAAGGGCATGCGCTGTGGTCTGACACACGATCTGCAGTTGCTTTAGTTTCCAAGCCTCTGTGACAGGTTGTGGCGGGTCTCGGCCCACGGTCACGCCCACTACCACCCCTGGCACCCCCAGTCTGCTACTTATTTCCCCAGAACTCCCTGCAGCTGCTCACTCCTCCCTGCCTCTCAGACAGGTATCTGCTCACGGCCGGCCATTAGGCTGCGTGCACCATGGCTCTCTGACTTGAAGGGCCAGCGCGCATCAGCTTTCTTCAGCCAATCATTCCTGGCCATTTGCTATTTCTAACACCTCACCCTACCCAGTTATTGGTGTCCGTTCCTATCGTGCAACCATTCCTGTGTATTATTCCTGATTGTCATCTTGTTACCCACTCTCCGTTATTAACCTGACCTTGCATTGTCTGCCACCTGTCTTGACTTCTTCCCTTTACCTGACTTCGCTTGTACACTGCCAGCCTTCACTGCCTGTTCCTGACAATGCCTCTGCCTCAGGCTTTGGTACTACATCTACTCTTCGGTTGTCACCTTGAAGACCTACGTTGGGGGTAGCAACCAGCCAAGTCCAACTTGCCTTACAGCGGGCTCTCCACTCCCCAGCATAGGTTACGCCATCTCCTGAGGGTGATCCAGTAGATCCACCTCCTGTTTCTGGTGAGGCAGACGGTGACATATAGCTCTTCTATAAATTGCTGAGCCTGCAGTGACATAAGGAGATTTAGTCTGTAGAAAACAAAGCTACAAAGCTCCAAGGAGTGAAAACCAGTGCTTATTAACTCCTTAACGACATCCCACCGTCTTTTGACGTTGGGCATTTCAGGTCAATCATCTGCAGCAACGTCTTTTGGCGTAGCTGCAGACATCAGAGTTTGCGCCTCTGGGCGCCACAGCATCACTGAGATTGGTGCTGTACTACACAGCCCTGATCCCAGCGCAGCTCCTGCAAGCACTGGGGAGCAGGGGAAACCTCCACTCCCTGGTGCTTTAACCCTTTGATTGCCACGGCACAATCAAAGGGTTTCCCGCCTCTGTCGGGTGATCTGTGTAACAAGCCAGTGATCAGGGCAGACTGTGTGCTGTCCTGATCACTGCCTGTGTCAAACTGACACAGATTATAATGTATGAATAACATATATGAATAAGCTAATGCATAACTACGTTTTAAAAAAAAAAAAAAAAAAGAAACAGTTCTCCCTTCATGTGATTAAAAAAAAAAGTGAAAACCATAAAAAGTGTAAAAAATAAATAAATAAATAAAGAAATAAAAATAAATATTTAATAAAAAAATAATTGTGCATATATTACACACACAAAAAAAACCTACACATATTGGGTATCCACACGACCGTAATAACCCGTTAAGTTATTAGGTATAAAATGTGAAGGGTGTAAAATAAAAAATAAAAAAATTAAAAATTAAAACAAAATGTAAAAAATTATTTATAAGTGAACTTAAGCTATTCCCCCATAAAGTACCACTCGTCTCAAATAAAACGAGACCTCATCCAACTGCGTCATTGAAAAAATAAAAAAGTTACAACTGTTGAAATGCAAGGAGGCAAAAACTAAAAAAAGTTCTGATCATTAACTACTTTTCAGGCTTAAGGGGTTAAAGGTAAACAAGCTAATTTTGGTAGAGATAAAGACTGCTCCCTACGGCCGTTGTGATGTCACTCCCAGTTCTCTGTCTAATCAGCAAGGGATATATGGACGGTAAGCTAGAAACACTTCTGTGCACTCAGAGCAGATAAAATCTCTCTTTTGTTCTGACCAAAACAATATCATAAGAGCAATGGATTTAGTAAAAGTCTTCATGTACCTTTCCATTCATGTTGAAAGCTAATTATTGTAGTAAGAAAATCCCTGTTAGGATTGATTCCTATTGCGTTATAGAAGTGATGAAATTCTTTCTCCTAACATAAAGGTAAAAAGAGAGTCTCACAAATAGCAGGAATAATGAACTATAAATAAGACAATCAAACCTAATATTCTCTTACCGATGGTAAGCCTATGCAATATAATTACCCAAAAAGAGTAAGGTAATGTAGGATGTAGGTTTATACGTGATATGGCCCTGAACATAGGGACAGATGGAGTGAAGCTGGAATCAGGCAGACAGATGTGTCCATGCTGAAACCCAGGCTTCTCTAAGAGGTTTGTGTGATGAAGGCGATAAAAATGCATAATAAATATTTTGTGGCTGTAATTAATTCCAGTGCTATTTACCAGGTTGCTCTTATTAAACTACCTGCTGACAACCTTACTGAAGAGTCAATGGTCCTGAAAGACTCAGAAATTGCTCACATTTAAACCCTCTGATAATGGCTTCTGAATGCCCAGCTAAAATGGAAAAAATACTGCATCAGATATTGAGTCAAGTTGTGGACGCAGCTACATATGGTTCTGCTCCATTTCCTGTGGGTTTATAATATGTTCTCTTAACTTTAGGGAATCATTGATTATACAATTATTAAACTTATTTTCCTTTCATTTTATCTACTACAGAGTCTTCTTTTCTCTTTACCTTTATTACACTCGCCCATCATCCTCTCTTGTATACCGCTATCCACTTCTCTCTCCTGCTCACATCCTCTCTCTATTCCACTCTCCAGCTCTCATCTCCTCTCCATTTCTACTGCTCTCCTCTATCCTCTTCTCCAGTTTGCTCTTTTTTCTTTTTTCCTGCTTTCCTCTGTCATGCTTTTCTCTTCTCTTCTCCATTCTTATGCTTTTCTCTTCTCCAATCCTCTTTCTAGCTCTCCTCTTCTCCACTTGTCTGCTCTCATCCATTTGTTTCCACTGCTGTCCTCTTCTCCTCTCCTCTGCTCTCCTCGTCTGCATTCCTCTGTTCTCCTCCATTCCTTCATCCTACTTTCCTCCTCTCCTCTGCTCTTCTCCAATCTTTTGCTTTCCTCCATACATTTTCCCTACCTTCCTTTTCTATTCTCTTCTCCTCTGCTCTTCTCCACTCATCTGCTTCCCTCCATTCATTTTCCATGACTTCCTCTTCTCCTCTCCTCCTCTCTTCTGCTGTCTTCTTCTCCTCTCCTCTGATCTCTTCTTCTTCTCTCACCTGCTCCCCTCTTCTCCTCTCCCCTGCTCTCCTCTTCTCCATTCCTGTCCCCTTTTTTTCCTCTTCTCCTCTTCTTCTCTACTCTGTTCTTCTCCTCTCCTCTGCTCTTCTCCTACTCCTCTGCTCTTCTCCTCTCCTCTGCTCTTTTCCTATCCTCTGCTCTCCTCTCCTCTGCTCTCCTCTTCTCTTCTGCTCTTCTCCTACTCCTCTGCTCTTCTCCTACTCCTCTGCTCTTCTCCTCCTCCTCCTCCCCCCTGGACTCCTCTGCTCTTCTCCTCCTCCTCTGCTCTTCTCCTACTCCTCTGCTCTTCTCCTCTTTTCCTCTCTTCTTCTCTTCTCCTCTTTTCCTCTCCTCTGCTCTTCTCCTCTTTTCCTCTTCTCTGCTCTTCTCCTCTCCTCTGCTCTTCTCCTCTCCTCTGCTCTTCTCCTCTGCTCTTCTCCTCTTTTCCTCTGCTCTTCTCTTCTCCTCTCCTCTGCTCTTCTCCTCTCCTCTGCTCTTCTCCTCTCCTCTGCTCTTCTCCTCTCCTCTGCTCTTCTCCTCTCCTATGTTCTCCTCCTCTACTCTCCCTTGCTTTCCTTTTCTTCACCACGCTGCTCTTGTCTTCTCTTTCCTCTATTCTCTCTTAATTTCTGTACCGTTCTTGTTCTGCCATGTATTCATTGATCCTCTTTCCTAGCGCCTTGTACGTGTAATTTTCAAAGTAGTTCTGTTATTTATTCATACAGTATCTGAATCAAGCAGCTCAGGATAAAACAATGCTATAACTCCATCCAGAAAATAAAGAAGAATTTGCTTGGAAAGCAATAATTATGATCAAAAAAAGCCTATCTATGGGGCCTCCCAAAATTTACTTCTGATTTCGAGTTGTGGCAGCTTGTACTTTGCAGTGGCTTTTTAGCGGGAAATAAACGGAGATGCAGCATCTGTCTTGCATTATATGTCTGTGTTTTTCACAAATCCTTTGGACAACAGTTCTTGAAAATCCATTCCCCCCCTTTATAGATTTTTGTGGGGGTTGGGGGCTCCCATATTTGGGTGAAGAACCTAAAACCCCCGATTTATCAAAAGAGGGAAATCTTACTGCAATTCCAAAAAGGGGAAATTAAAAGGGAAATGCTGGATTTTCCCCCATAAATTTTCTCCCATTTCCTCACCCTTTTCCATGCACAGGGCCCCTTTTTATTGACCATTTTCACTTTGGAAGTTTTAACATTTTGGGCATCAGGGCCCCCCTGCACTTTTTTTTGGTCCTCCCCATTTAAAAAATCAAACAAAAGAAAGGGCCAGGGTCACTGTTACTCTCCTTTCCCGGTCTGTTTTCCCGGATTGAGATCGATTTTTTTTCCACAAAAAGAGAAAAAATTGCCCCTCGACTCCCCCATTTTCCAAAAAAATTTTTGGTGCGTCGCTTGTTAAAAAATTTTCCCCCAAAAATTTACCCCTGTGCAAATTATTGTATCCCCTTTTTAAAGCCCCAAGGGAGCCCAAAGAAAAGAAGGGGCCAAAGTGAGGTTTATACGAAAAAATGAAAGGGGGTTTAAAGGCCACAGGGGGGAAAGGGAAAAATCCATTACAGGGAACTACATGTTAAACACAGAAATACACGGGGAAAAAAGTGAGGGGAAAAAAGGATTTGGGGAAAATCCTGTTGGAAGTAAATTTTAATTGTACCAGCCAGTGTCAGACAGCAGTCCCAAAAGCAAATTAGGACCCGGGGGGGTGAAAAAAAAAGGGGCATTAATGCCATAAATGATTACTTTATTTCCCACAATAAAAAGTCACGGGTTTAGACCCCCTTATAAATTTTTGGGGGACATTTTTGGGGGCACCAGTCACAGGAAAAAAAATTTGTAGATTTTTTAAAGTACAAAGGCGGGCAACACAAATAAAAAAAGGGCCGGGGTTTAAACCTCCCAAAAACCAAAAAGATTGGGAAAGGGCTAAGGTTTTTTAGTTTACAGAAAAGCGGCTTTGGGGGGGAACATAATAAAAAATGTTTAAATATACATTTTAAAAAAGGGAATCTCTTAAAAGATTTTTTTATACCCTTTTTGATTGGGAAAAAGGGCTCATCCTCTCCCTTTTGGGGAAGGTTTTACTTTGACATAAAAAGGGATTATTTACTGAAAAGAGCATGAGATTTTGGAAAACTCTCTCCCAGGAAATTGTTGGGCAAAATTCTAAAGGGGTTAAAAAAGGGTTTTTGGATACATTTTTTGATTAAAAAAACAATTTTTATAGTGCCCAGGATTCTGGAGAAGGGTCTGTAACTTTTTTGATGTAAAAAAATATAAAAATTATATTTTAAACCCCCGGATTCTGAGAAAAGGGTCTGGAAACATTTCTAGATGTAATAAAAACAAGTTATAGTGCCCGGGGATTCTGGAGAAGGGTCTGGATCCTTTTCTAATGTAAAAAATTTTAAAAAGGTTATAGTGACGGGGATTCGGGAGAAGGTCGTTGATCCAGGTTTTTAAATTCCCGTTTGGGCCCAAATTTGGGGAAAGGGAAAATTTTTATAAAAACGGGGTTTTAATTAGCTTTTTCATTTTTTTTTGTGCCTTTTCTGGAGATTAAATGAAAGGGACAATAGGCTGAACTGGGGGACGGGTTCAAACTTCCCCCAGTTTTAAATCAACACTATGATACATCACTGTCTAGTTTTCACTCTGTAAGAGTTAGCCAGTATTGATAAATTATCATTAGTGTTGAGCGATTGCGTTGGCTATCGAGATCGATCGATAGTCGATAGTCGGCCGCTATCGATAAGATTTTTTTCGAAAAGTTTAGCGTTTTTAATTTTTGGGCCCGTTTACCCTTTAAAGGGGCTAGGGGGGAACAACAACACCCCATTTTACACCCAAAAAAGGTGGAAAGCGAAATTAACATCCCCAAAAAAGTCAAAAAGGGGTATTTTAAATTAGGCAACAAAACTTAGGGTTTTTAAAAAACACAGGAAAAAAAAAAACCCCGAAACCCTTCACTATCCCCTTTTTGTAAAACCCCAGCCTGACCCTTAAACCTGCATCACCCACAAATTTAAAAATTCCCGAAGAGCCGTATGATTTGAACCAAACATCTTATGAAAATGGACATTGAAAAATTTTTTCCCGGGGCCCGGGCCCCAGGGAGAGCCCCAAACCTGCATGCCCCCCCCAATTTTAAAAAGGGCGGAAAAAAGGAAATTTTCAAACCACCTTTTAGTTTCACTTGGGCATTGGGCTATACCTGTCCCCGGGGCCCCAGCATGAAATCAGGGCCGGAGTTTTAGTGGGGGCGGTTTTAAAACCCCCGGTTTGGGCCCTCATCTATTAAATGCAGGTTAAAAATTTCCCTGATGGAAAGCAGCAACGGGAAAAAAAGTCGTGCTGAAGTGAGGGAAAATTTCCCCTTAGAAGCCAAAATTTCTGTTCCCCAAAAGGGCCATGATTTTTGCTGTATCCACAAACTACATGACCCCCCAAAAATTTTTAAATATGGGGCTTCTCAGACTTTTAAAAAATTGTGAAGGGGATGGGGGGGAAAAAATTTTTTTAAAAAAACCACATTTCTGTTCCCAAAGGGCCCTAATTTTTAGCTGTATCTACAGCAAAATGACCTCAAAACTATTGAACAATGCGAAAAATTTTAAATAAAGTGAGTTTTAAAAGGGGGGAAAAACGGTGTTTTCTGAAACCTTTCTGTCTTTTCAGTCTCCCACAGCAAAAAACCCGCAAATGAATGTTGGGGGGCCCGAGAATAAAAATTGCAGAAGAAATGATTTATTTTAAAAAAAAAATTTTTAAAAAGGGGGCCATTTCTGTTTTTTTAAAGGAATGTGAAGTTTGCGGGAACTAATCGATAAACCCCGGGGAATTGGGGCCACCAAAATCATTTAGAGATCCAGCCGATTATTTTGATGAAGTCAAACGATCACATTATTGTGGAAAGCCGGAAAGCGTTTTTTCTGTTAAAGAACTCCTCCCGCGTGCGAAGGTTTTCCCCTCAGATATGAAAGCGGCTGCTGGGGAGGAAAAAACACCCTCTATGGGGTGATGAGCCAAGGGGGTGGGCAACGTCCATTTTTGGGTACCCAAAGTCTATTTTGGGGCCGGAACACGGGAAAAAACCCTCGGTGTTTAAGGGCCAGATAGTGTGCATCTGTTTTTAAGCTGATCCTGTGTTTGGATGTGTGCCCTGCATTGCTGCGTTGGTGATGGTAACAAGATTGCCAGAGGGCACCCAAATTTGGTTCTGCCACCTTGCCCGCTGCCCGGCCCCTACGCCTACTTGGCATCTACCCGCTGGCACGTCGTGATGTTGTTCCCCCGTGTTATTTTGGGGGAAAGTTTAAGCAGATGCCAAAAAGATGTCCATTTTTCAATTTACAAGGTCTCCATTTCCTGCATTTTTAACCCCTTTTTTTGGGTGGGGGGAAGGGGAAAAGGTGAGTTTTTTTTTTTTGTAACCGGGGTCCCCGGAGGGGGGCCCCCAAATAACTGTTTTTTTTTGAGGTTTGCAGAGGAGGCGCGGGTTGTTGGAGGAAAAGGGGATTTCCCAACCTCATGTGAGAGATGGAGCCTTGATTTCCCAAAACCTTTTTGGGGGCGGGGGGACTAGCAAACTGATTTCCTCATTTTTCCTCCTCTGCCCCCCCAAAATTTGCCCCCAACCTCTTTCCAAGGCCAGGGGCGTCCCGGGAAAATCGGTTTTCTATAAATTTCCCCCTCCCCCTCCTCCTTTCCCCGCTGCCCCCCGGCAAGCTTCAACACAGCCCTGATTGCCGAAAATTGATGCAAACCCCAAGAGAGCTGATGCGCCACCCTTGGCCCCTAGGGTTGGACCCCGAAACCTTTTCCTATGAAAACGATTAAATTGTGAAAAAAGTCCGGGGCCCTTTTGGATTTGACGGGGAGAAAGGGCCCTGCCGCCCCCGTGTCCCCCTCCCCCTCCCTCCATCGCTGGCGGGACCTGTTTTTTTCGGTGTCCAACGATCGTTTTCCCGAACTAAGGGTCACCACAATGCTCCAAAGCTTGACAAAAGGGGATTGTCCCCCACGGGCCATTTTGGGGGTTCTTTAAAAATGGGGAAAGGGTGGTGCAAGCTTCTTTCACCTGCCTCCCCCTCTCGGGGGTTCAAAAAACCCCCAGGTCCGTACCGCTGCTTGTCAGGGCCCTGTGTTACTTGTTAAATGGTTAATTTGGATTGCGCTGCTGCCCCCACAATGCTGGAGCAGTGGAGGGTGGAAATTCCCGCGGGGGTTTCCACTCAACCCAAAGAGGAAGGGGGAAAGGGGAGGCGAGCTGGGGCGCAACGCAGCCCGGGGGGGACAAGGGAGGGGCGAAAGGCGGAAGTGGGGGAAAACCAGAAACCCCGACCTTTTCAGCAGGCAGTCCAGACCCGGGTGTCTTTAGGAAAAATTTTTGGACACAAGGGTTTATAAATGTGCCAGGCCCAAAGGGGTGTGCTCACAGGGTACCGAACTTAAGGGCGGCCAGCAATTTCGCCCGTTATCGCACACCACCTTGGCCCGGCACAAGGGTTTTTGGGCAACCCCCCCAGCGCCCCGGTTTTCGTTGCTTAGGGGCCAGGGGGGCCCCAGCTCCCGACCTGTGTGTGGACGGGCTCCAAAAAGGGGGTTAAATTTTTTAACAAAGGCCCTGGGGTCTTTTTGGGGAAAGTGGATGCCCCAAAATACCTTGGGGGGAAAAAACCCTCACCCCTCCCCCCGGCTTTGAAAAGCGTTGCGCCCAGCCTGAGAGCCCCCGTCACCCCCCAGGACACCACCCTCTTCCCCCCAGTGAGCTTAAACAAAAACCCGAATTAGGGCCTTGGCCGTGTTAAATAGTCCAAAGTTTTGGTGAGAAAGGGTTTTTTCCCCGGAAAAACAGATGCCAGGCAACGCGCTTGAAATTTTTGAGACAAGTTTGGGTGGCCAGGGCAGGGACGGCTTTTCTGGGAAAGAATTGGGCCCGTTGGGCCCTTGGTATTGGGGGGGAGGGAGGGCCCCTACGTGGCGGGAAACCCCTCTGGGGCCCCCAGACGGGAAAAAACCCCAATTTTTTTTTTTTTTCCAAGGCCAAAAGCCCGGCAATGCCGAATTCAGGGTTTTTTCTTTTTGGGTGGTTTGGGTTAAATGTTTTTTTTTTCTGCTCCCAAAACCTGGGAAGACAGAAGGCTGGCTGTAGACTGGCCGCTGTCGGGGGGCAGGGCGTCAAACTGGCCCGGAAAAGGGAAGGGGGGAAGTTTGGGGCCTGGTGGGGGTGGTGGTACCGGGCGACGGTGGAAGGGGTTTAAGCGGAGGCTGGGTCCCTGATCATGAAATCTGAGAGACAAAGGGCACGGGAACGCTTGGTGGGGGGGGGGAGGAGGGGGGCGGAGGCAAAGGGGGTGACGTGGTTGGAGGCCCCGGGGTTCCCTCTGGGCCTTTTTTTGGGCCCAAATGTTCCTTTTATTTCAAAATCATGCAAATTTCGCTGCATGTGAAATAGACATTTTGGTGGTGGTTAACCCCTTAAAAGGGTTCCCTTTCCCCTTTCTTATTTTTGCGTTTTACGGGCCCAAAGGGGGGCATATACATGCCGGGTGAATTTAAGGGTTTTAAAAGAAAGGCCCAGGGCCCTTTAGGGTCCTGGAACCTTTTTTTTACGGCGAAAAAGGAGGAAACGGGGTTTTTCGCTGACCGTGGGTGGCGGAATCATATCAGGGATTTTGCGACCGCCCCCTCCCTTT
This sequence comes from Phyllomedusa bahiana, assembly GCA_025379985.1. NCBI lineage: Eukaryota > Metazoa > Chordata > Amphibia > Anura > Hylidae > Phyllomedusa > Phyllomedusa bahiana. The sequence continues at coordinate 109,605 of JAODAL010005464.1, forward strand.
TTTTTTGGCAGGACCCCCCTATTTACCCCAAACCCCCTCGTCCTTCCCCCCGGCCACTGGGTGAAACGGCTCGCAAGCAAATTCTGCGGAAAAAAACCCGGGTGGGTCCGCAATGTCGTCAAATCTTTTATCCCAAAACGGTGGCTTTTTTTCTCCGACTTGTCTGCATCCAGAAGCTGGGGGGTACAAGGGGAAGGGGACGGGAAGGCTTTTTCCACCGCCCCGGGGTTTTTTGCCCATTGGACCGGCTTCCCTTAAAAAACCCCTTTATGGGATCCCGTAACTGGGCGTCAGAGCAGAAATAAATATCCCCCTTGATCTTTTAACATGCCTTCTGACCCCCCCGCATTTTGGGGCCCTCAAAGAGGTTTTTCAGACCCAAAGGATTATCCAAAAAGTGGTGGGTTTCAAAAAGATTGACATTTGGGCCCGCTTAAAGTTTTGGGCGGATGTGTGGGTGCTGATGTCGACCTTTTGGCCGGGGATGGGAGGACGAAAGGGGGTTTAAAACCCGCAAAAGCAGGTTGGCCCTTTAACCCACTGAAGGGCAGATTGGGCCCACGTGTTCGTTTTCTTAGATTCACAGGGGCCCTTTACCCCCGATTTAAGGCCCGACGGTCCCCGCAAATGACCGATCCGCTGGCATGCGTGTTGGGCGCCCCACTGGAAGGAGCACCTTCTCTCGTACTTCTACCTCCATGTGCTCCCCCCTTCTTTGCTCGTTACACCGCATTTCCCCCTGTTCGAATATAAAAAATTTGAGAAGGAAGGGAATATTTTTGGAAAGTCTCTTATTAAAAAAGACGGCAAATCCAGTATTCTAAAACCCCTTATCAAAAACAAAATTTGTGGATTCAAATTTAACTGCAAGGTGTCTATCAACAAATTGGATGGGAAAAAGCCAAAAACTATCTGTTATTTTTGGTATAAAAAAAGGTATTTTTGCACCTTTAATTACCTGTGGTGAATTGAATTGCTGTTTTAAATTTACGTAGGGCCTGCGTCAATGAACAGTGCTGGGTGCGCAAAAGTCAAAAACACGTAATGTTATGTTTTCGTACATACACGGGGATTTTTTGGAACAAACAACCTGTGCTGACTACAAAATTGCTGGATTGTAATTTAAAGCAAGGTGGATATTTCAAACAGTCACAGGTGTAATGGGTAGTAAAATTGAACACCTGCAATTACTAGAAATGATGTTTATCATATAGTTCGGCTGCCATATCCGGGAAAATATTTCATTAGGCAAACTGTGAATAATAAAGATATTCCACTACAATGTCTACACTAAGTCCTTGGTGAACTTTATTCCAGTGTCTTCATGATTGAGCTTGGTCTCGTGTTCGCCCGCGCCCCCCCCCCGCTACCCACCGCGTGAATTTACAGTGTAGATGCTGCTCTTTAAAATTTCTAGCTTTAACGACATAAAATATTCAAAATCTCTAATCTAAACTAAAATTGGAAGGATCACAGCTAATAGTAGAGGTTTCTCTGTGAGAAATTAGACCTAATTTTCGCTGAGCTGTCTTCGGCCACAGCAGGGCGCAGGTCCTGTTTCCCTATGAGACGCTGAGTGACACTAGCTGAAAAACCGGAAACTAGCTTGTTTCTATGTATAAACGAAAGGTCATGTGATTTTTCCAGCAATCGCAAACATACACATCCCAGTCATGACGTCGCACACACATCTCACTCATGCTCTATTTTTAATTGATTTTGCTGGCGCCAAAATACAGAAAGCGCCGGAGAAAAAAGGCGCGATCTTAATAGATTTGATGCACAGGATTTTAACCGTATTATTCTCCATGATCTGGAAATTTCGATCAACCATAAAAACCTTGCCGATTTCAACTTTGTCGATTAAAAATCGCCTCAAGCACTACTGAAGATCCTCTTGATGACAAAATGCGGTTGGGGTCAGAAGGGCATGTTTAAATGATCAAGAGGTGATTTATTGTCTGCTCTGACGCCCAGTTCTGATAGCCATCAGAGGAGGTCTAAGGAAGCCGGTCTCAATCGGCAAAATCCGGGCGATCCAAGTTGCCCCTTGCTTGTAGCCCAGCAGTTCTGGATGCAGAAAGTCAGGAAGACCAAGGTCACTGTGTTGATGTTGATGATGATGACGGACATTGCGGATCCATCCTGGTCTTTTCCGCAGAATTTGCTTTAGCGAGCGCTTCTCAGTGGACGAGGAGGAAGACAATGGGGTAGTGTCAATACGGGTTCCCGCCAAAAATAGGGAGAGGAGCGGTTCGCAGAAGTTCCGATGATATAGGATTCCGCCCGCCTCGGTCAGCGCAAACCCCGCTCCTCGTTTATCGCCAGTCAAAAAGGTCCAGGACCTCTCAGGCCTGGGCCTTTTGAGGAAAGCCTCTGATTCACCAGCGATGTCATTATGCCGCCTTTGCCGTAAACGCATTAGTAGAGGCAAAGAACCTTTAAGTGGTTAACCACCACCAAACTGTTAGTCACATGCAGCGAATGCAAGTGAAAGGGAGGGAACATTCCCAAAAAAAGGCCAGCCCGACCCCGGGGGCCCTAAAACCACTGCCCCCCCTCTGCTCGCCTCCTCCCCTCCGCCACCACCAAGGTCCTCAGCTGCCCATTCTCCCCAGAGTCATGATCAGGATCAGCCTCCGCTTCAGCCTCCCCTCGCCCGAGCCCCACCGCACCCCCAAAGGCCCCCCAAACCCCTTCTCCTTCCCGCCATTTGATGCCCGCACCCCGTACAGGGGCCATTTTAAAAGCCACCTTCTGTCTTCCATTTTTGGGGAGCAGAAGAAAACACTTTAACCCAAACCATCCCAAACCAAAAGCCTAAATGTCGGCTTTCAGGCTTTTGGCCCGGAAATTTTTCCCTTTCCGTCTGGTGGACACAGATGGGTTCCCCCACGTCAGGGCCCTCGTCTGCCCCCAAATACCAGATGGAAAAGGCTTTTCTTTGCAAGAAAACCCCCCTTCCCCGGCCACCCAAAGTGTATCAAAAATATAAAGCGCGTTGTCTGAAATCTGTGCCCGGGAAAAGCCCCATCCACCACCGAAAAGGGGATGTAAGCCGGCCAAGCCCTTTTTCCCCGTGACAGCTCAGGGGTGAGCTGGGTGGATTCTCTGGGGTGACGGTGGCTCTCAGGCCGGGACCTCTTAAAAACCGCGGGGAGGTGCGGGTCTTTCCCCCAAGGTCCTCTGGGGCACACTTGCCCAGAAACCCAGGCCGTTTTAAAAATTTAAATCTCCTTTGGAACCCCGCCCCACACAAGGTCGGGAGTGTGGAGGGCTCTAAGCAACGAGCCCGAGCCGGGCTCGGTAAAAGAACCTTGTGCCGGGAAAGGGGTGGTGTGCTAAGGGGAGAAATCTGGGGGCCGCCCTAAGTCGGTAGGTGGGCACATCCCTTCCTGGCACTTTCAGGGAACCTTGGTCCAAAATTTCTAAAGAGCACCCGGGTCGGGACTGTTGTGAAAGAAGGCTCGGGGTCTGAGTTCGCACTTCCCCCGTTCGCAACCCTGCTTGCCCCGCCGGGGTTTGGTTGCAGGTCAGCTCGGCCTCCCCGCAACCGTTCATTGTTGTTTGGGGGAACAATGGAATTCCACCCTCCACATCTCCAGCGATTGTGGCAGCAGCGCAATGCCATTACGCATACAAGTACCATGGCCTGACAAGCAGCGGTACGGACCTCGGGGTGTTAAACCCACCGAGAGTGGAGGCAGGTGAAAGAGCTTGCCCCCACCCCTTGCCAGTTTTGAAAAGCCACCAAAATTGTCATTGCGGACAATGCCCTTGTCAGCAGAGCTTGTGGTGATCTTAGTTCGGGAACGATCGTTGGGACACTTGAAACAACGGGTCCGCTGGGACGGAGGGGGAGACGGACACAGATGCGGACACGGACCCCTTTCTTCCGTCAAACCACAAGGCCCGACAGTTTCAAAAATTTCTGGGGTCTTCATTAGGCAGGGGTTCGGGGTCCAAAAGCTGTGCAAGGTGGCGCTCAGCTCTCGGGGTGCATCATCTCGGGCAAGTCAGGGCTGTGTTGAAGTGGAGGGGGAGGGAGGGGGAGGAGGGGGGGGGGAAATTTCCCTAGACACCGAGTTGCTGACGCCCCTCCCCTTGGGAAAAGAGGTTGGCGCGAATTTGAGGGGGGGGAAGATAGGAAGATCATTTTGCTAGTCCCCCTCGCCCCAGAGGCTTGGGAAATAAAAGGCTCCATCTCTCACATGAGTGCTTGGTCTCCTTTTCCTCCAACATGTCCTCACAAAAGGGCCATAAAAATGAAAAAACAGTTACTGGGGGCCACCCTCCTGACCCCCCGGACAAAACAAAACTGGGCATTTTCCCTTCCCCCCCACCCAAATAGAGAGAAAAAAATGGGGAAATGAAGCCCTTGCTGTTAAATCAACGGAGAAAACTGTTGCATTGCTTCACTTCCCCCAAAAGTCACGGGAAAAAACATCACGCGTGGGCACAAGAGTGCCAAGAGGGGTACGGCACAGCAGGGAAGGTGGCAGAAACCTAATGGGTGACCTCTGGGGAACTTTGTTTTTCCCCCTCACCCACGAAAAGCAATGCAGGGACACATCCAACACAAGGATCAGCTAAGATATGGTGCACGACTATCTGCGTTTAACACCCATGTTTTTTTCATGTGTTCCGGCCCAAAAGATTCTGGTTCCAAAAAGGACAATGGCCCGAGCTGGTCACACCCATAGAGGTGTTTTTCTGCCCCGCACCAGCATCAATCTGACGGACCCTTCAGCACGCTGGAGGAGTCATTAAAAGACAAACCATCTGCTTCCACAATAAAAGTGGATCGTTTGACTTTCATCAAGTGAATCAGGCGGAACTTGATGATGTTGGGGGCCCCCAATTTCTGAGGTCACCGTTAGTTGCCGGTCTACTTCACATTCCTTTTCAAACAGAAAGGTCCTCTTGAAAAAATTTTTTTTAAAAAAGATCATTTTTTACTGCATTTTTATTCTCTTTTTCCCAAAAGTTCATTTTGTGGTTTTTGGTGAAATTAAAAAACAGCAAGGTTTTATGGCAAACCCCCTATTCCATTTACTCACTTTATCTAAGAATTTTGCATTTCAATAGTTTTGACGTCAGTGCTGTGAGATACAGCTATAATTATGGTCCCTTTTGGGAAAAGAAATGTGGTTCTAAGTGGGATTTTTCCCCCCACCCAATTTTTTTAAAAGTGGGTGAGAAGTCATATTTATAATTTTTTGGGGGCATGTAGCGGGGATACAGCAATAATCATGGTCCTTTGGAAAAAAATGTGGGTTCTAAGTGGGATTTCTCCCCAAAATTTTTAAACAGTGGTGAGAAGTCTTTTTTTATAATTTTTTGGGTCATGCTGCTTTTAAAAGCAGAATCTACAGGGTTTTATTATAAAAAAAAGTTGTTTCTAACCATTTTTTCTTCACAAATTACCAAAGTGGCTCACGGGTCATGCTTTGAATTTTTGGGGGGCATTTTTCTTGACATGCAGCTATACTAAGGTCCTATTCTAAAAATGTTTTTTTAACAGACATTGTTTTCCAATTGTCCCAAAAGGGCCAAAGGGTCTTTCTTTGAATTTTGGGGGCATTTTGCGTGAAAAGCAGCATACAGAGGGCCCCTTTTTAAAAAAGTTGTTTCTACAGACATTGTTCTTCAAATTTTCCAAAGTGGCTCAAGGTCATGCTTTGAATTTTTGGGGGGATTTTGCTGTGACATGCGCTATACACAGGTCCAAATTTTAAAAAATGTTGTTTCTAACAGACATTTGTTCTTCACATTTCAAGAGTGGGCCCCAAGGGTGATGGGGCTGTCAGAAACAGGAATAGGCGGACATGTTAATGGACACATATGCAAAATGACTTTTATTTGCAAGATCTTTAAAAATAGTAAAATCCCCGTATTGAGACAACCCTTTAATACAATGAAAAAAAAAGAAACAAAAACATGATGGGATTCCATCCCTTTTTAAAAATGTTTTCTCGATTAAAGTACTAAAAAACTTCATGTACAAAATGCTTTAAAAAATTCCCCTGAAATTTTACAGGGGGGTACAGGAAAAAATTTACCAGATTAGGTTATTTAGGGAATGGGGATGGAGCACGGGGCAGAGAACAAAGTTCGGACCATTTCCCCCCAGCACGTTGAGTAAAATGAGAAAAAATGCCAAGATAAAGGGCACCTGGGGTAAAAGAGCATTAACCCCATATTTTCCCCAAATGAAGCCAAATTGGTCCAACTCATACGGAGGGACAAGCGCTACCCAGGATTGACTGGTATGGGAAAGGGTGGAGTTCTCACACTTCCCTTCCCCATCGCTTCAGCACGCAGTTTTGTTGCTGCTCATCAGGGGATTTTTAAACCCGCTGTTAATAGATGACGGACGCCAGCCGGGCTCTCAAAACCCCACCACTGTAAATCCCCGGCCCCCGGTCATGCTGGGCCGGACAGGTATATTCAATTCCGTGAAACTAAAAGGGGGTTGAAAAACTCCCTTTTTTTTCCGGGACTTTTTAATGTGGGGGGTCATGCAGTTTGGGGCTATGAAAGTTCCCAGGACAGGGATTTCAATGTCCGTTCAAGTAAAATATGGTTCAAAACATACTGCCTTCTGGCACTTTTCAATTTGTGGGGGATGCAGGTTTAAGGGTCAGGCTGTGGTACAAGACAGGGATAGTGAATGGTCTGTGACTTTTTTTCTGTGACTTTTATAACTAAGTGTGTTGCCTAAGATGTAGCACGTATCCATTTGACTGTTGTGGATGTTAATTTCAGCTTCTCCAGCCTTGTTTGGGTGTAATAATGAAGGTGTTGTTGCTCTCCCATAGACTTTAATGGTCATCGCTCATAATCGATGCTCACTATCGAAAAACCTTATCGATAGCGGCCGACTATCGACTATCGATCGATCTCGATAGCCAACGCAATCGCTCAACACTAACTACAACAACTGTATCTGCTGTGGCTTCACTTCTAGCTGCCTATGTGGCATAAGCAGAAAGTTGAAATGCAAATTAAAAGACAGAATCAGAAGACACTTGTCAGATTGTTTGCATGAAGACACACAAAGCGTTTCTGCTTTGTCCAGACACTGTATTCAGTACCATTCTGGCAGTACTGATCCTCTCCTCATTCAGGGTATAAAAAGGGTTAACTTCCCTGTGTATAGAGGGGATCCAAAAGGAAACCTCTCAGTCTGGAATACTAATGGAATTTCTGCTTAACAATAGTCTTTATAGTAGACAAGATTTAATGAAGTGTTCCATTGCTTGTTTGTCTATTGGGGTATGAGTAAACTTAGAACCTAAGATACATACTTACCTCCCAGACACTCCCATACACTCCGTTTATCGCTGCTAAAACAGTGAATAGTCTTCATTCATGTGGCAGCTGCAGCCAATTATAGGTCACAGAGAACACGTGCATGAATGTTCACTGCTTACTTTCTGGTTGAATGGACTTGCAGCTGGGAGCAAACGGGAGCATCCAATAGGTAAGTATGAGTCTTGGCTTCTATTTCTACGCGTACCCTGATGAATGAGCAATATTAGGGCCCGGAACACTCCTTTAATATCACAATGTTAACAAATACATTAGTAATTAATTTTTTCTTTTTTTACTTTGTGTATACAATCTTTTTCTCTGCCGTTCAATGTGACACACACATGTTTTAAGTTATTGTAATTAAGGTTTGTATTTATACATGTATGTATGATGTTTTAATTTGTACTATGACGAGGGGCCAGTCTACATGTCCGTTTTTCTCTCCTGGAATGTGGAATGTACTTTGCTTCAAATAAATCTTGAATTTTATTATTTTTGGAGGCACTGGACATTTTCTTTTCTATATCATTTTTGTTCAAGTCAGTTTCATCAGTTTGCTAAAATTGGTTGAATAACAATTCAAAAGAAGCTAAAATTATTTTAATGACCATTATGTTTTTTTTTTCCTATAATGGAAAGGTACCATATGTTTTGTCCATGTTTGTAGGTAGAGGGAATTATGTAATCAATCTGCTTTCAATAAAGAACCTGGAGATGGTATGTACAGTAAAATAAATAAGCTATGGAAATGTATAAAAAAATAAGGAGTGAAGGACATGTGAAAGAAAGTATGCTTGCATGACAAGACTACACAGAATTTTCTTGTACTCTAAAACCATGGATACATATAGGTCTTTAGAGTAGCTGGGTATTTAACAGAAAATATTTGTGAAGTTGCTTTTTTTAAAACACATTGGAGCAATTTAATGGCTGCTTATTGGACATATTGTTTGAATGTCAAATTAATCGCAAAAATCAAACTCTACAACAGAAACTTGAATTAATTGAACACATGGAAAATTTTAAATTGCATTACTGTTATCTGTTTTATAATTATAAAATAGAGAGGTGGGTCCATATCTAAGGTTGCCTCTCTTGGGTCAAATTCAGCAATAAAGATAAAAGTCTCCATCCCTATTGAACAAAGGCAGATGGGAAAAATGCACCACTAAAATGGTGGCAGCCACTGCTTTAAATGCACTATGCAAAAAGAGCCAAAAATAACCAGCACAAATAAAACACAATTAAAATAATGAATTAATGAAACATTTTAAACTTTATTCCTGCTATATTTTCTGTAAGTCTTATGGACATGTATGAAAATTGTCTAGGTTTAAGACTTTCTTAACTCTTAAGCAAACAATCAGAGCTCTAACTTCATTTCATATAGTTCTCTGTAAAAAATGAATGGGGAGCACTGATTGTTTGCTATGGGCAACATAGAAAGTCTTAGACCTAGACAGGTTTCATACATGAGGCCATTAGTACACACTTTAGTCAAATTGTGTATGCCCACCTACCATGTTAAGGTAAGCTTAAGCTCTTGCCCTGAATGCAATGGTGGCTTTGACTCCAGAAGAGGCTAGGGACCCACCTAATGAGGCTAACTTGACTGGGATGGAGGATATGCACATCAATATGTGAACTAAATAAATGTCTTTTATACAAACCTCCTTCTATCAGCAAGGGCAAGATGAAATGTCATTCAGAATAACAATAATTCCAAGCACACCACCAATGAAGGAGTGGCTTTGTAAGAAACATTTCAAGGTCATGGAGTTCCCTAGCCAGTCTCCAGATCTCAACCCAACAGATAACCTTTGGAAGGAGTTGAAAGACCGTGTTGCCCAGCGACATCCCCAAAACATTACTGCTCTAGAGGAGATTTGCATGGAGGCATGGGCCAACATACCAGCAACAGTGTGTGGCAACCTTGTGAAGACTTAAAGAAAACGCTTGACCTCTAGCATTGCCAACAAAGGATATATATATTGAGATGAACTTTTGTTATTGACCGAATTCTTATTTTCCACCATAATTTGCAAAAACATTCTTTCCAAATCAGACAATGTGATTTTCCGGATTTGTTTTCTCATTTTGTTTCTCATAGTTGAGGTCCACCTATGATGTCAATTACAGGCCTCACTCATCTTTTTAAGTGGGAGAACTTGCACAATTGGTGACTAAATAAATTTTTTCCCCACTGTACATAAAGAAGATAGCAGTAATGTGGTTTAAAATGTTCCATAAACTCAGGGTCTGGCTTTAGTGTGCTTTTTTGCAGTTTATTGTTAACAGATTTAAAGATACCTTCGAGATTATATTTTTCAAAACTTAATTAGAACAATTTTATACTGGGGATTAGTGTGAATACTTTAAGTAAAATATTTTACCTAACCCTTCACCAGACATTTATGTAGTAAGTACTCCAAAGTATCTTTTGATTCTAATTTAATGAAAGTTACACAGAAGGATGTTATACATTTACAGAAACATATAACAAAGCTAGAACTAGTTCATAAAATATCTAAAAAAAAGAATTGTTAGAACTATCAATAGCTAGAAAACTATAAAATGCTGAAACTGTTATTTTTTTTTATTTCTAATGCATGTAGATATTATGTACATTAGTTAAAGGGGTTTTGCCATGATCTAACGTTGACGTGGGATCCTCCAAAATGGGTATTTAATCCCTTTTCTAAATATATGTGATAAAAAAGTGTAGCCTGTGAGAGCTGCAGTCTGGCTTAGATCCCCTTAGTTTCCTGACTGTTTACATTAACTATGATCAGGAGCTGATCTGGCCCTGGCCACACTTGCTTTGTTTGCACTTTTTATCTGATGGCAGGGCACGTGAACAAGCTTTGAAGGCAGCTGATGAATAAATCAGTTCTTCTGGGCATGTGTACTACCTCTGCTCTCTGTCAGAGCCTGTGTCTGCTGTATAGAGAATCCGCTGGTTGAAATGTAATTGTCAGCTAAGCCCTTCTGCCTCCCCCTGCAGCAGTCGCTCCCTGTATGTTTACTTATATAATTACATACAGTGATTTTGTCTCTCCTACCCTCCTCTCCCCTGCAGCAGTCGCTCCCTGTATGTTTACTTATATAATTACATACAGTGATTTTGTCTCTTCTACCCTCCTCTCCCCTGCAGTAGTTACTGAAGGCTGCCTGCTCAGATCTTATCTTCTCTCCTGAGCAGATAAGAGGGAGAACACAAAACCTGTATATCTTGTGCACAATACAGTTATCCTCAGTGGTTTAGCAGCCAAACAACATGTTTGCTCAACTAAATAGACTAAATATCAGCGTCGGGAGCGTGAATCGGAGGAGGTCCGATATCACGGAGGAGGCAAAAGTTTATTTAAACACAGGAACACAACGCCTCTTTTTTCAAGACTTAAGAGTACTGTGTCAGCCTGTTAGGTAAGGAAATCAATTCTTGGCAAAACCCCTTTAAATGTTGTGCATTTATTCTGGTGTTCAGTTAAAAAGTGAAAACATTACTTATTTGTCAATATAATCCAATTGTAGCCTACAAAAGTGTTCTATACCACCCAAAAATATGAACCGATTTCTAATTTGACATCAGGGAAGATGAAATTTCAAAACAGGTTCGTGTCAGAGAAGGCAATACTGATATCTCCCAAATTAAAATTTTCTAATTAAAATAATTTGAAACAGTACAAGGTGATTCAAAGAGAATAGTTCAAAATTATGGCCTCTATATTCTTAACACTTATTTATTAATATGAAGCACAGTAAACTGCAGCCTTTGCGGATGATGTGATAATTGTTATAATTAACCCATTCTAAAATTTTACAGCTATTTGATCTGGTCATCTTTTAGCTTTGCTCATTTTCTGATTTTCTGAACTCTTCTTTCTGATCAGTCTCTCTTTTACCATCAAAAATTCTCATAGCCGTGTCCTCCTTTGTCGTACATTCTCCGGGATTGCTTGGATTGCTCTAGCCTAATTTTAATTTTTCTCTCTTCTTGATCACTTGCAATCTGTTTTTTACACTTTACACTCAATAAAAACTGCTTTTACTAGAAAGTCAACTGATCTGTTCATGGCTAAATCTCATGACAACTACTCTGTTGATTTTTCTGAATCTCTTTGCACAACTTGAAACTATAGATCACTAATTTTACCTCTGTATGCTTAAATCTTTGGCCTTAATTTACTGTGTTCTGTATGTTCAAAACTAATCTTTGTATTGAGACAATCCCTTTATCACCTACCCCAACCTTGTCATAGATTATTCCTTCTATTATGATTTTCAGAATCATCAGTATAGTTTAGGATGTTCAATAGTTGTTCTGAATCATCTTAAAGGACCCTCCCATGGTCTGCAAGATGTTCACAGATGATATAATGCCTTTGCTGTAATAAAATAATCATTAAAGTGTAATGTAATAATCCTGTAATAAAAGCTTGCTTTTCCTGCCTTTGGTCTACCAGGTCGCTCTTGATCCAAGGCACCATTAAATTAAGGTCTTTATTAGTGTGAATAGCCCTTAGATGTTTTTTCCAGACAGAATCCTTTTCAGAGAGCTAAGCGAAGTTGTCCTCATTTAAATTAGGTGAGAGGAAAGATGCTGTACAGCATGAATGGGAGGCCAACTCCTGGCACCATGTTGGATTTTGAAATCTGCTAAACTAAAATTGTTTCTGAGAATACCCCTATTTCCTCATAGATTGTAAGCATTTGTAATTAGAACCTTCACGCATCTTGTTTTTAATTTGTATATTGTTAATATTATTATATAACATAGATGTCACGAGCAGTGGTAGTGGATCCGCTGGACCACCACAAGCGATGGCGTAAGCCACACCAGGGAGCGGACTCTAAGTAGGTCCCGGTATTCACCAGAGCAGGATGGACTCACTGCGGCGGGAGTCTACCAGGTCGCTCCCCCTGACGTGACTTGCTTGCGGTAGCAGCCAAGGTAGAGCGTGGAGCAGAATCGTAAGGCGAAGACATAGTTGGGGACAGGCGGTAAGGTCAGGACAGGCGGCAGAGGTTTGTGGTCGAGGGACGGAGGCAGTAAGTACGGTACACGGAATAACGGTCAAGGCACAAGGCATCTCTTTAAAAGGCACGAAAGATCGGCACAGGGACCAGGAAGGGGCAGGCTTAAATAGGGGCAGCGACCGGCAATCGGAATTTACCGGTGCGCTGGCACTTTAAATTTAACAGGAGGCGGGGACGTGCGCATCGGGAAACAGACACAGACAAAAGCGCGGCTGGGTGAGTACCGTGCATCGGGATGAGTGCGGGTCGTGGTGCCACTCGCCCGTGGGACCCTGGGAGAGGGTCGCGTTTGTACTTGTAACAGTACCCCCCTTAAACCCTTCCCTCTTTCTGTCCTCGAGAAATTTCTGGATAACGGTGCGATTCAGGATATTGTCTTCAGGTTCCCAGGACCTTTCTTCAGGCCCGAACCTCTTCCAGTCAATGAGAAAATGCTGCTTCCCCCTAATCGTTTTCATGGCCAAGATCTCTCTTATGGTGAAGATGTTCGTGGCGTCAGCCTCAGGAGTCAGTGAAAAGACCTTCCAGAAGAAATGATTCAGGATAACTGGCTGCAGGAGGGAGATATGGAAGGAGTTCGGGACCCGCATCGTAGGTGGAAGGCGGAGCTTATATGCCACTGGATTAATACGGTTCAATACCTCGAACGAACCCAGGAAACGAGGACCCAATTTGTAGCCGGGGATCTTGAGACGACTGTACTTCTCTGACAACCATACTTTGTCTCCAGGAGAGAAGAAAGGCGTGGGTCTTCTCCTTTTGTCCACTTGCTTCTTAGTGCGAGTGGAAGCCCATTGCAGAGACTGGCGTGTTAAGTCCCAGACCAAGTCTTCCACGGCCGGGACCTCGGAGGGCACCGAGAGGGGTATTGGAGGGCGTGGATGACGTCCGTAGACAATGAAGAAGGGGGCGGCACCGGCAGACTCAGAGTCTAAAGAATTGTATGAGAATTCTGCCCAAGGTAACAGATTGGTCCAGGCGTCCTGACGAGCAGAAACGAAGTGCCACAGATAGATGCCCAGTGTCTGGTTAACTCTCTCCACTTGCCCGTTAGTCTGGGGGTGATAGGCTGAAGAGAAATCCAATTTTACTTGTAGCTGGGTACAGAGGGAGCGCCAGAACCTTGAGACAAATTGGACCCCCAAGTCCAAAATGATATGCCAAGGTAACCCATGCAGCCTGAAAATGTGTTGGAAAAATAAGCTGGCAAAACGAGGAGCCTGAACGTAAACTAGGCAGGGGGGCAATATGAGACATCTTAGAAAATCGATCTGTGACCACCCTGACAGCGGTATTCCCTGAGGAAGGCGGGAGGTCAGTAATAAAGTCCATAGCCACCTGGGTCCATGGACAGTCGGGAATAGGCAGTGGTTGTAGCAGGCCTGCTGGCTTGAGATGGGGAGATTTGTTCCGGGCACAGGAAGCGCAAGACTCCACAAAGTCATGAACATCTTAGACCGGACCAGGTCACCAGTAACAACGGGAGATGAGAGAATAGGATTTTTTCACCCCAGGATGTCCAGCCATACGAGAACAATGTCCCCAATTCAGAATCTTCTTCCGTAGAGCCGGGCGCACATAAGTCTTGCCAGGTGAGATCTGTTGCAGAACTACGGGTGCAGCCGAGATTAATCTTTCTGGAGGAATGATATGCCGAGGCACTGATTTGTCCCCTATCACATCATAGGCATGGGAGAGAGCATCGGCCTTGACATTCCTCGCCGCAGGGCGGAAATGAATCAGAAAGTTGAACCGGGAAAAGAAGAGGGGCCATCGAGCCTGGCGCTGGTTTAGACATTGGGCCATCTGAAGATAAAGTAGGTTCTTATGGTGGTGTAAATATTGACCGGGTGACGTGCCCCCTCCAGAAGATAGCGCCATTCCTATAAGGCTTATTTAATGGCCAGTAATTCCCGGTCTCCAATGGAATAATTTTTTCTCAGCAGAGGAAAAGGTTTTGGAAAAAAAAACACACGTGAGGGTCTTGCCCTTGGGGCCCTTTTGGGCAAGCACATCTCCGGCTCCAACCGACGAAGCGTCAGCTTCTAAGAAGAAAGGATTCTCCGTATCGGGCCGGGAGAGTACTGGGGCAGATACAAAAGTAGACTTCAACTTTAGGAAGGCTTCCTCTGCCGCTGGTGGCCAGAGCTTCGGATTACTACCTTTTTTGGTTAAGGCTACTATAGGAGACACCAGGGAGGAGAAATGTGGCACGAACTGCCTATAATAATTGGCGGAGCCCAGGAACTTTTGTATTGCTTGGAGGCCCACGGGTCTAGGCCATTGCAGGATGGCAGACAGTGTGGCAGGATCCATCTGCAGGCCCTTGTCAGAAATAATATAGCCAAGAAAGGGAAGGCTCTTCTGGTGGAAGAGGCACTTTTCGAGCTTGGCATAGAGGCGGTTAGCCCTTAAACGCCTGAGGACCTGTTGTACCTGGACCACATGGGACTCTGGATCGGGGGAGAAAACCAGAATATCGTCCAGATAAATTATAACACAGGTATACAGGAGGTCCCGGAATATGTCGTTGATGAACTCCTGGAAGACCGCTGGGGCATTGCAGAGGCCAAAGTTCATGACCAGGTACTCGAAATGACCGTCGGGGGTGGTGAAGGCGGTCTTCCATTCGGCTCCCTCACGCATGCGAATGAGGTTGTAAGCCCCCCGTAGATCCAATTTAGAAAATATCTTGGCTCCCGGAGCTGGTCGAGGAGCTCAGTGATCAAATAATAATCTTTATTTATATAGCGCCAACATATTCCGCAGCACTTTACAAATTCGAGGGTAAACATACAGACATTACACATTAAAAGAACTTACAGATGAGACACAAGGTGTGAGGGCCCTGCAGGGGATACCGATTCTTTACGGTAATATTGTTGAGCCCTCGGTAATCGATACATGGTCTTAGAGAACCATCTTTTTTCTCCACGAAGAAGAATCTGGCCCCGGCTGGGGAGGAGGACTTGCGAATAAATCGCTTCTGGAGATTTTCTTCAATGTAGGCCGACATAGCCCGCCTCTCGGGTACAGACAGAGGGTAGACCCTGCCCCAGGGTGGAGAAGTACTGGGCAGCAGGTCGATTGGGCAGTCAGAAGGGCGATGAGGAGAAGAAGCACCGGGCAGGGTACCACCAAACAGCGAAAGTGACATCCTTGCCCCCAATGCAGGGACTTTGACCATTTCCCAGTTGAGCACAGGGGCATGGCGCTACAGCCACGGAAGACCCAGAAGAACTGACGAGGAGGACTGGGGTAGCACATAAAACATGAGCCTCTCCCTATGTAGTGCCACCACTTAAAGGGACAAAGGCTTGGTACAGTACTGGACCGGATCACGGAGGATCTCCCCACTGACAGAGGAGATGGCAAGAGGTTTTTCCAGGCGGATCACTGGAAGGTTGAATCTGGACACTAAGGCAGCATCCACGAAGTTTCCAGCGGACCCGGAGTCCAAGAAGGCAGAGACTTGAAACTGAGCTCCCGATCCAGATTCGAGTAGGACGGGCATGGTCAAGCGAGGAGAGGGCGCCTCTCCCACATATGCTAGGTGCGTACATTTCCCGGATGCTGCGGACGAAGCGGGCAGCCCCTGCAGAAGTGTTCGGGGCTGGCACAATAGAGGCATAGGTTTTCCTCACGCCCCCGGGTCAGCTCCTGTGGGGTCAGGTGGGCTTTGTCCACTTGCATGGGTTCCTCAGCAGCAGGCAGCTCTTCATGCCGTTCTGAAAAATGGATGTCGATCCAAGTGGCCATAGAGACAAGGTCACTCAAGGAAGAAGGAGAATCATGGGTGGATAAGGCATCCTTGATCTGGCTGGAGAGGCCTTTCTTGAAGTTGGCGGCTAATGCTGCATCATTCCATGATAGCTCAGAGGCCAGGGTTCGGAACTGTACCACATAATTGCTCACTGAAGAGTCTCCTTGGCGCAGGTTCAATAAGGCAGTCTCCGCAGAAGAGGCTCGGGCGGGTTCCTCAGAACTCAGTGAGGAATGTGGCGAGGATAGCCGTGACCAGGTCGTCTCGGTCCCAAAGGAGGGTAGCCTAGGCCAGGGCTTTCCAGGAAAGAAGGCTGATTACAAATGCGACCTTCGACCTTTCGGTAGGGAACTGACTCCCCATCAGTTCGATATGCAGAGAGCATTGGGTGATAAAGCCCCTGCAAGCCTTGGAGTCCCCATCGAATTTGGATGGCATAAACAGCCGGAGTCTTGGACCCCAGCAGCCGGTGCAGAAGCCGTATGAGCAGCGGTAGCCACTCGAGCGGGTTGTTGCTGCTGAGTGGTCAGGCACTGCTGCATCATGGCGGAGAGGTGGCTGAGTTGCTGGGCCTGCTGGGCGATCTGCTGGGATTGCTGAGCCACGATGGTGGTTTGGTCAGCGACACAAGGCAGAGGCACCTTGCCGGGATCCATGGCCGGATCTTACTGTCATGAGCAGTGGTAGTGGATCTGCTGGACCACCACAAGCGATGGCGTAAGCCACGCCAGGGAGCGGAATCTAAGTAGGGCCCGGTATTCACCAGAGCCCGCCGCAAAGCGGGAGGGACTTGCTGCGGCGGGAGTCTACCAGGTCGCTACCCCTGACATGACTTGCTTGTGGTGGCAGCCAAGGTAGAGCGTGGTGCAGATTTGTAAGGCAAAGACATAGTCGGGACAGGCGGTAAGGTCCGGACAGGCGGCAGAGGTTTGTGGTCGTGGGACGAAGGCAGTAAGTATGGTACACAGAAAGACGGTCAAGGCACAAGGAAACACTTTCTCGATAGGCTGTAAAAGGCACTAAAGATCAGGCAAAGGCTTAAATAGGGGCAGAGACCGGCAATCGGAATTTACCCATGCGCTGGCCCTTTAAATTTAACAGTGCCGGCGCGCACACGCACCCTAGGAGGCGGGGACGCGTGCGTCAGGAAACAGAGACACAGACAGGAGCGCGGCTGGGTGAGTACCGTGCATCGGGACGACTGCGCCTTCGTCCCGACATGCGGGTCGCGGAGCCACTCGCCCGCGGGGCAAAGAAGCGCCCGCGACCCAGGGAGGGGGTCATGGGGGTACCCATGACAATAGAAGACTATTTCAGATAATTGTTCAGTGTTAAAACAAATCTCCTCAACATTGAAATTGCAACACCAAGAAGAAAATATCATAGAAATATGGTAATCAAAGGGTCGATAAACATGTTAAATATATGCTAATGAGGATATAATTGATTGTCTGAGGAATGTTATGCCAAGCTGAAGCTTGATGCATTTTGGCACAAATATGATCAAGATTGGCTGCTGGCAGCTCCCATTGAAACTGCTGATCAATAATATTCCAGATGTGTTTGATGGGAGACAAGTTCCGAAACTCTGCAGGTTACTAGTACATCCTGATTATGAGTCACTTACTGTAGTTGAACAAACCAGCATGTCCAGGAGATTGTGTGAGCTCATGAACAGAGCCCATATAATTAGCGTACACAGTCAGCTGTATATTACAGCTGGCTGCATGTGCTGTTGACAAAGACCGGAGCTTCGCACCAATTAACTCCTTAGGAGCTGCAGTCAATTGCAACCATGGCAGCTGAGGTAAAGACAGAGGAAGGGAGCTACCTCTTTCTCCATCGCTCTCACCGCTCAACTAGGCAGTGTATTGTGTTGTGCCGATGGCTTCCATAACAACCTAGAAGTGATGCTCTGTTGGATCTGGTACTTTCTAACAAAGCAGAACTTGTCGGAGCGGTCACGGTTTCTGAAAATACTTGGTAACAGTGACCCAATATAATTAATTTTAGCGTAAACTGGAAAAAAGAAAAACAGAGCGGGAAGGCAAAACTTTAATTTTAAAAGGGCCAAATTTTCTTATTGGAGGGACGCAATCCAGGACCAGACTGGGAGCAGCTATTAGCAAATAGTGATATAGAAGCCAAATGGGGAGCTTTAAATATACTTTGGGAAATTTATTGCAAAATATATTCCTATGGGTAACAAGTATAGGCGACTAAAACTAAAACCAGCATGGCTTCTACCTTCTGTTAAGAGGGCAATAAACAATTAAAACGGGCATTTAAAAAATATAAGTCAGAGGGTTCAGTATCAGCCTTTGAAAATTACAGAGAGCTTAATAAAATCTGTAAAAAAGTGGCAGGTGGCCAAGGACAGCAAGACTAACCCTAAAAAATTATTTAGGCATATCAATGCCAAAAAGCCAAAGTCAGAGATAGAAGGACCCTTAAAAACCTGTGAAGGGGTGCTGGTCACTGGTGACCAAGAGAAGGCAGAGGTACTAAATAGGTTCTTCAGCTCAGTATATACTATCAATGAGATAGTAGTTGATGGGGGTGGGCCAAGTGCGTATGTAGGTGGTGCCAGTACTGTTAATTAATTGGCTCAGTGTAGAAAAAGTCAGGCCAAGTGAAATAAACTGAATGTGAACAAGGCTCCAGGCCCTGATGGCATTCACCCAAGAGTTCTTAAAGAGCCCAGCTCGGTTATCTCTGTGCCCCTGTGCATGATATTTAGAGATTCACTGGTGACTGGTATAGTACCAGGAGACTGGTGAAAGGCAATTGTTGTTCCCATCTTCAAAAAAGGGTCCAAGTCTTGCCCAGGTAATTATAGACCAGTAAGTTTAACATCTGTTGTGGGAAAAATGTTTGAGGGGCTCATAAGGGACTAGATACAGGAGTATGTTGACAAATACAATATTATTAGTGATTGTCAGCATGGATTTACTAAGGACAGAAGCTGTCAGAAGAAACTGATCTGTTTTTATGAAGAGGTGAGTAGAAGTCTGGATAGCGAAGGCATTTGACACTGTCCCTCATAAGCCTTTGTTAGGTAAATTAGAATCCATTGGGTTAGAAATAACAGTGTGTAATTGGATTAAAAACTGGCTGCTGGATTGTACTCAGAGAGTGGTGCAAAATGACTCCCACTCTGAGTGGTCCCCGGTTGTGAGTGGGGTGCTGCAGGGCTCAGTATTGGGTCCTCTCTTATTTAATGTATTTATTAACGATATAGTGGAAGGGATCAATAGCACGGTTTCGATTTTTGCAGATGACACCAAGCTATGCAGGGTAGTGCAATCTATGGAAGATGCTCATAAATTGCAAGCAGACCTGGACACACTAAGTGCTTGGGCATCCACTTGGCAAATGGGGTTCAATGTGGATAAATGTAAGGTTCTGCATCTGGGTAGAAATAATCTACAGGCATCATATGTCCTAGGGGGAGAAAAACTTGGAGAATCGCTTGTTGAGAAAGATCTGGGTGTTCTTGTAGATCATAGACT
This sequence comes from Phyllomedusa bahiana, assembly GCA_025379985.1. Taxonomy (NCBI): domain Eukaryota; kingdom Metazoa; phylum Chordata; class Amphibia; order Anura; family Hylidae; genus Phyllomedusa; species Phyllomedusa bahiana. The sequence goes on from JAODAL010005464.1 coordinate 129,237, forward strand.
ACAGAACAGCATGCAATGTCAATCAGCTGCCTCTAGGGCAAGTAAGATATTGGCATGTATTAAAAGAGGCATGGACTCTCAGGACAAGAATGTAAATCTACCACTGTACAAAGCATTGGTGCGTCCTCACTTAGAAAATGCTGTTCAGTTCTGGACCCCAGTTTATAGAAGAGATGTAATGGAGCTAGAGAGAGTACAAAGATGAGCAACCAATCTTATAAGGGGAATGGAGCATCTTAGTTATGAGGAGAGGTTAATAGAATTGAACTTATTTAGTCTTGAGAAAAGATGGCTTTGAGGGGACATGATTAATTTATATACATATATAAATGATCCCTACAAAAAGTATGGGGAAAAATTATTTCAAGTGAAGCCCCCTCAAAAGACAAAGGGACATTCCCTTCGACTAGAGAAAAAGGATCAATCTCCAAGTAGAAGGGAGTCTTACTGTAAGAATGTGATCTGTGAAAGCTGCTGAGGATGTCACAGCAGGAACTGTAGAGAGTTTCAAGAAAGGCTTAGATGCCTACCTGGAACAAAAGAATATTAATGCGTACGTAGCTATGTAAAATTCTGGATCCTGACTGGTGGAGGCTCTGGGGTCAGAGATATGGTCACTGGAGCAGATTTGGTTCTTGCCTTGTGGGTTCCAGGGCATTAACCAGTGGTGAGGCTGGGCTTTATGTCCTTGTCTTTCTCCTTTCACCCACATTTTCCCCACCCTTGGTTGAACTTGATGGACACGTGTCTTCTTTCAACCGTACTAACTATGTAACTATTAGAGATGGGCGAATCGATTCTAACGAAGTGGAATTCATTTAGAATTTCAGGAAAAGTTTGGTTCTGAACGAAGTCGAACTTTGGGGTACTTCGGGTGAACGAAGTGTGCTTTTGATTGATAAAATGGCTGTGAGCACATGGCGTTACATGGGGCAAAGAACTCTGGGAGGAAGAAGGGCATAGCCTGCATGACATGTGCAGAGACGAAGCAAATCAGAGACCGGCGGGATTCTGTGATGCCACCGCACTATAAAAGTCTGGGCGCGAAGCTGGGAGCTCATACCGCTCTCACTGTACTGATTAGGGAAGGTGCTGCTGCGGCTGCTAATGATAGCTGATACTAAAGAACTGATTTTTATACAGCGATTTTTGGGGTTGTCTCAGCTTGACTCAGAGACTGCTTCTCTTACGTTCTATTTCTGATTTTGTGGGGTATTGGATCTGAAGTCAGTGTGTGTCCAGTGCAGCTGCATATACATTTTAATGCATATCTGTTCACAGCACATTGAATATCCAAGGGTGATCTAAGCCTGTTCCTGTTGTATTCATTTAAAGAAAAAGCGTTTTTACAATACAAATACCACTTCATTTTTGGCTGCTCAATTCTTTTGTGCAATTTACATCCAGGGGTTAATTAAGCGTTGTTCTGCTGCTGTGGTGACTAAAAGAAACCGTTTATTTCACCGCCAAAAAATAAATTTTTCCTGTAGCATAATTCACAAGCGAAGGTTAATTACAAGTTTTCCTCTTGTTGTAGCGTAAAAAACACGCCATTGTAACACCTACAAAGCTCGTAGTTTTTGGTTGCTCAATTCTTTTGTACAATTTACATCCAAGGGTTAACTAAGTATTTTTCTGCAGTTGTACTCAGTAAAAGAAACTTTGTTTTTCACCGGCACAGAAGAAATTCTGTAGCATAATTAATATCCGATCGTTAATTAAGCCTGTTTGTGCTTTTATATTCAGTAAAATACACAGAGTTTTTAAATGGCACATACAAGTCAATTTTTCCCGCCCATTTGTGGAGTGCAATTTATATCCAAGGTTTACCCAAGCTTCTTAGGTGGTTATTTTGGAGTCAAATACAGGGTGTGTATTTATCATATACAGATATCTTCACCAAACAGTGTCTGTACATTTTAGAACAAACAGTATGTCAGACAGAGAGGTGGCAGGCTCTTCACCTGCGAGAGGCAGAGGCACAAACATTTATGGAGGAGGCCCAGGTCGCAGCACAGCAAGGGGACGTCGCAGCAGGGGTCACTCGGTGAGCCCACAACTGCCGCTGTCATCTAGCGGCCGTGTGCTGACTAGCAACCCAAAGGTTCTTGATTGGTTGACTAGGTCATCCACTTCCTCCCAGATGACATCTGACAACCCCAGCCAAGAGTCAGAGGGAACGTCAGACATAACCATTAGTTGGCATGGCCCGGGAGCGGGTCAGCGGCCCTCACCCATCCTCAACCCGCCTCTGTCCCATCCGGTTCCCTCAGCCAGAGATCTACTATGTGGTCTGGGCTCAGCGCCACTATATAGCGAGGATGAACAATTTGAGGAGGGCAGTCAGCAGCTACTTGGCAGCGAAGAAATGGGGCCAATATCCCCTGCTTCTTGCAGTAGGTGTCAAAGTATACATGTGGAGAGTGGCATGGGAGGTCATGTGAGGGGTCAGCCTCTGCATACCAAGACCGGTGATGAGGACAGCAGTGACGATGAAACACAAATAGATGATGACGTAGTCGACCGCACTTGTGAGCCGGGTGAGGCAAGGGCTTCATCATCGTCAGGAGAAGAGGGCGTCAGCTTGCGTGTCAGGCAGCGGCGCAGCCAGCAAGTGGGTTGTGTGGCCGTGAGTCAGCAGGGTAGCAGCAGTGTGGGGTCGGGAGCCAAGCGGCCACGGGGTAAAAAACTTGCTTCGCAGGTCCAAGAAAGTAGCGGCACAGGGGCTCAGCGAGGCAGCGGCGGTAGTAGTCAATTAGTGCGGAGCGTTGGCGGTAAAATCCGATACTCGGCGACGTAGCAGTTCTTTGCTAAGACGCCGGAGGAGCCAAATATGGGTATATGTAGAATCTGTAGCCAGAAAGTGAAGCGTGGCCAGGGAGCTAACGTTGGCAACACGGCCCTGCGTCAACACATGCAGCGTCACCATCCGGTGGCCTGGGAGAAACGTGGCTCAGATGTGGTGGTCCATCCTGCCGCCGCAGCAACAGCAGCAGCAGCGCCCAGTGGCACGCATGCCATTGCAGCCAGTCAAGGCTCCACCACCTCTGCAGAAGTGAGCTGTTTCCCTTTGACATAATCTCCCGGTCCAGATGCTCCTGCTCCTCGCTATTCATGGCGCCAGCAGTTGTTCAGCGAGGCGATTGCAAAGAGACAACAGTATGTGTCCAACCATCCTAAGGTGCAGCAGCTGCCGGTGCTCCTGTCCAAGTTGTTGGTACTGCAGTCCCTCCCTTTCCAAATGGTGGACTCTGCACCGTTCAGAGAACAAGTGGCTTGTGCCGAGCCGAGATGGAGAGTTCCAAGCCGTAATTTATTTTCCAAAAAGGCAGTACCAGCACTTCATAAATATGTAGAACAGAAGGTGGGCCAGTCCTTGAGCTTATCGGTTTGTTCCAAGGTGCACAGCAGCGCGGACATCCGGAGCTGTAACTACGGTCAGGGCCAGTACATGTCCTTTACGGCCCACTGGGTGAATGTGCTTCCTGCCCAGGCACACCAACAACTTGGACAGGAGCCGGCGCTTTCTCCTCCACGTTGGCAAACTGCGGCTCCTGCGCCAATGTCCGCCTCCTCCTCCACCACCACCACCACCATCTCGGCCTCCACAAGTACTGCTCCATCATACCACATGTGTAGGGCACAGCGGTGTCACGCAGTTCTACACCTGGCTTGCCTCGGCGAACGAAGTCACATAGGGGAGGAACTGCTCCGCGTCATGCAGCATGAAATCGATGTGTGGCTTTCTCTGCACCAACTGCAAATTGGAAATATGGTGACAGACAATGGGAGTAACATGGTGTCCGCGCTGCACCGAGGAGGAATGGTCCATGCGCCCTGCATGGCGCACGTGTTCAATCTGGTTGTGAAAAGGGTCCTGAAGTCTTCCACCGATCTTCAGAAGATTCTGAAAATGGCCAGGAAACTGTGCATGCACTTCATCCATTCCTACAAAGCCAGGAACACCCTCCTCGAGTTGCAGCGGCAGAAACGGCCTTCCCCAACACACTCTGATATGCGATGTTTCCACGCGTTGGAATTCCAGCCTGCACATGTTGGACCGACTATATGAACAGAGAAAGGCCATTAACGATTTTTTGATGATCCAGGCGGACAGGAGTACTCCCCTGTGTAACTTTGATGTCAGCCAGTGGCAGCTCATGCGTGACACCTGCCGTTTGTTGAGGCCATTTGAGGAGGCCACGTTATTTGTCAGTCGCCAGGACTACGGGATGAATAACGTTATTCCACTGCTTCATGTTCTGGAACAGATGCTGAAAAATCTGTCTGGGCAGGGGACTGGAGACGTGGCGACTACATCTCGCGGCCACATGAGTTCCGGTGGGGACTGAAATGGAGTGGAGGAGGAGGAGGACATTGGAGCAGAAGCATTGTCTGGTGAAATGAGTGGATTTTCTACCAGGTAACAAGAGAGGAGGAGCAGGAGCAGCTGGAGGAGGTAGATGGAGATGAGGAAGACGAGGCAGATGACCACAAGCACCGTGGCAGTATTACAGTGGAGATGGAGGCAGGGAGCCCCTCTGAGTCACTTGTGCAGATGGCCCGCAGCATGCTGATTTGCCTGGCTAGTGACAGCCGAATAGTCAGCATCCGGCAGAGGGATGACTTCTGGCTCTCCACCCTATTGACCCTCGCTAGCGGTCCAAAATGTGAGCCTTTTTCCCAGCTATTGAGAGGGAGGAAAAACTAAAATACTATAGGTAAATCCTCCGTAGTCAGTTGGCCGCTGCCTATGTGCGGCATCGTCCCTCCTCTGACAGGTCTGACCGGGGGGGTTCTTCAGCGCTCATGTACTACTGCCGCGGCTGGGGGAAGGTAGGGGGGTAGGAGTAGCACCAGCTCCATCAGCAGTAACCTAAGTCTGTAGTCACTGATGAACAGCTTCCTTCACTCGCATAGTGAGGAGGGCAGTCCCCAGCAGCAGCAGGACCTGGAGCAGTCCCTGAACCAACAGGTGGTGGCCTACTTGGAAAGCACTCTGCCACCCCAGTTAGATGATTTGCTGGACTACTGGGCAGCCAAACTGGATGTGTGGCCGCAACTTGCCGAATTTGCAGTGGAGAAGCTGTCCTGCCCGGCCAGTAGTGTGGCATCGGAGCGAGTGTTCAGTGCTGCGGGGGCCATCGTTACCCCAAGGAGAACCCGCTTGTCCATTGGAAATGTGGAACGACTGACCTTTGTCAAGATGAATCAGGCGTGGATCGGCCAGGATTTCCACACACCAATGCCTTAGGACATCAGCCATGACGCCTCACCCAAACTGTGAGAAATGAGTCTGGGTTCAAACTACCTGCCTCAGCCACTATTCTGATGCCACCACCCGCCTGATGCCACTCATCTGCTGACAGTTTCTCCATCTGCCACCAACCATCTTTACCAGGGACTGGTATTGCCACCCACCTCCACCCTCTGTCATTGTGGCACTTTATGACCTCATGCTGCTGCTGCTGTTGCAGATGCCGTGACATCCACACTGTGTCATTGTGCCACTCTCTGACCTCATGCTGTTGCTCCTGCCGCCGTCACATCCACTCTCTGTCATTGTGCCACTCTGTGGCTACTCCTGTTTTTGCCACCTCCAGAATGTCATTGTGCCACTGTCTGACCTCATGCTGCTGCTGCTGCTGCTGCTGCTGTGACCTACACACTGTGTCATTGTGCCACTGTCTGACCTCATGCTGCTTCTGTGGCTGCTGGCGTGACCTACACAATGTGTCATTGTGCCACTCTGTGGCCTACTCCTGTTTTTGCTACCTCTCGAATGTCATTGTGCCATTGTCTGACCTCATGCTGCTACTGCTGTTGATGCCGTCAACTCCACACTGTATCATTGTGACACTCTTTGGCCTACTCCTGTTTTTGCTTCTTCCAGAATATCATTGTGCCACTCTCTGACCTCATGCTGCTGTGGCTGCCGCCGTCACCTCCACACTCTGTCACTGATGTTGCCAACTGAGCCCTCAGCTTCTTATTTTCCAGCTGTTGCTGCCATGACTTTATCAGGCTACATTCCCCCTTTTTTGGTCAGTTTTGCCCTCTTAAGTGCCCAGGGAATTTTATAGTGTAGCGATTCTAAGAGCGGCGGCAGTCATGTGCGTGTCATACTAAAACACAACATTGTATGAAGACCAAACCAAGCTCCCTCTGCATATTTAAGCATGGCACAATGTTCTACAGCAGCCTGTAGGCTCTGTGCAGCCTGGAAATAGCTGTTTTTTAACCTGATTCGTCCCAAAGTAATTCGGAACGAAGTTATTTTTGTCGGAAAATTCGGTGAAGTGACCGAACCGAATTTTTGAGAAATTCGCCCATCTCTAGTAGTTATGTAACCCGGAAGCCTAACAAAGATTTCTGGGCCTTACCGTGAGGTCACCACACCAGTGACTGACAGTCACCATGATGACTGAAAGTTACAACAGAAAGCAGCCCCTATGGGGTGAAGTATGGATACTGTGAAAATAAAAAAAGTGAAAAAAAGGTCAAACTCACAAAAAAAAGTAAAAAAAAAAACATATTTAGTATCACCACATGCATAACGACATAGCCTATAAATCTGTTATGTTACTTAACCTGTCTGAAGAACATCAGAAAAAAAGTGATATAATTGTGATTTTTGTTCATCCTGCAGCACATAAAATTGAAAAAAAAAACAATTAAAAAGTCATATACAGTGGCACCAATAGAATGGCACTTCATCCTGCAAACAAAAAAGCAATAAACACCGCTCAGAAAAAAAAGATGTATGGCTATCAGAAGATAGAAATTATGCTAAATGTGTGCTATAACAAAAAAATAATATAATTTGGGTATTGCCGTAATCGTGTTCACCCACAGAGTTAAACTAACATGTCCTGTAAACTGCTTGGTGAGCACTGTTAAAAATAACAATAAAAAAGACAATACCAGGATTGCTGTTTTTTCTTTATCCTGCCTCCCAAAAACAGATTTAAAGGTGATAAAAAACTATAGTACCAATAAAAAGTCAGCTCATCCTGCAAAAAAGTATGCCCTATACAGAAAAATAAAAGTTTTGGCTCTGAAGCTATGGTGATACAAAAATGTGTTTTTATTGTGAAAAAGCAATAAGACATAAAAAAAATATATAGATTTGGCTTCACTGTAATCATATCAGCTTGCTGAGTAAAGTTAATATGTCATTCATACCGCATGGATACCACTGTAAAAAATAAAAAAAATTAAAAACATTGCAAGGATTGCTGATTTTTTTTTTTATTTTGCCTTCCAAAGTCATTGATAAAAAGAAATCAAAGCATCATATGAACCCCAAAATGATACCAATGAAAACATCAACTCATCAAAAACAACTCCTTAATTAGATGCATATTCAAAAAAAAATGGTTGTCAAACTATGACGACACACAAAAGCAATTTTTGAAAGCACATTTCTATTGTGTTAAAGTAGTAAAACATATAAAGATATGATATTGCTGTAATTGTATCAACTACCATAGTAAAGTTATCATGTTATTTATATTGCATTGCAAACATTGTAAAAAATAAACCCCAAAAATATGGCAGAACTCCATTTTTCACCCTCATTTTCACAGCTCAATGCTAAAAAACTGTGAAACACTTGTTGGCCCAAAATGTACAACACACCCCTGGATGGATTCTCTCAGGGGTGTTAATTTCAAAATCAGGTGACTTCTGGAAGGTTTCACCTGTTCTGGTGCTGTGAAGGCTTTGCAAATACGACATGGCAACCACCAAAATCTGCATTCCAAAAGTGAAATAGCGTTCCCTCCTGCCATGCGTCCACACATAAGTTTACAGCCACATTAGGAGATTATCATTCTTGTGCAATTAATTTTGAGGTGCTGTTTTTTTCAGAATAGCTTGGGAAAATAAAATATTTTCAGCTAAACCTTCATATTGTTGGAAAAAATGTCATTTTCCATTTTCACAGCCTAAATGACTAATTCAAAAAAAAAAAAAAATCTATGAAACACCTGTGGGGTAAATGTACTCACTACACCACTGGATGTATTCCTTAAGGAATGTAGTTTCTAAAATGAGGTATTTTCAGTAGTGTTTAAGTGTTAGCACCCTATGATATCTGCAAACCAGAAATGGACTGGTTCCTAAAAAACAGAATCTGTTTCACAAATTTATTTGAAAATATGAAAATTTGCTATAAACTTTCCAAGCCCTCTAATATTGTAAAAAATAAAAAGACATTTTTGAACTTTGAAAATGGGAAAATTTTTAAAAGGTTTCACAAATAACAAGGATTGTATGGACCAAAATTTCTTACTAACTTAAAGGGGTGTTCTGGGATTTATCAATGCTCAGTCTTTCATTGGAGTATGAGTACAAATAGAAGAGAAACTTCATATTTACCTCCCAGGCGCTCTTGATCACTCCCAGATGCCGATGTGTTCAACCAGGAAGTAAGAAGTGAATGCAATCGTTCACTTGAAAACTCCAGCCAATCACATGCCACAATGTCACACGCAGGTGACCTCTCTAGCTTGTAATTGGCTTAAGCTGTCTCATGAATGCTGATCTTCACTGCTTCATCCCGGGATGAACGCACTGGTAGCCGGGAGTGGAACAGGACCATCCGGGAGGTAAGTATGAAGTTTCTCTTCTATTTTTACTCATATACCTGATGAAAGAATGAGCATTAACCAGTCCTGGGATAACCCTTTAAAGCACAATGTGCCACAAGAAAACATTTTCTGGATAAGTAAAAGTATTAAAATATTAATCTCACATAAATTGACAGATGTCAGATTTGAACACTGAGCCTGCATCTTTCGGTCCAAACTGGTGGCATTCTTGAACGGTTTAAAAAGACTAAAAACCACCGCAATCATTATAATAGATTGGATCACATGGACCACAGGGACCTCTGTAAATGCAATGTATATCAAAATGATGTCCAGAACTCCAATGAATAAAAGAACATATTTATTGATATTTCTTAAGGTCCATAAATGCATTGAATCTGATGTGTTTAAGGCCGCAACAGAAGCCCTTAGTGAAAGCATGATTAAAATACAGAGCTCCAAATGTATAAAATAGCATGGCTTATTGCCATACATGGTAGACTGCTCATAGTTGCACAAACAACTTCTGTTCTGTTATTTAAAAATGAACTTTGCAATTGGGTCATGGGAGCACTTGTGAAAAAGAAATAGGCAGTGAACAACACTGAAAGGGGAGAGTACAAAGACCGCCATCATAGATGAAGCAAAGCACTACAAGGGTAAGTATTAAAAAAATGAACATTTGGCAAAAGTATTTTATTTTTTTAGAGCCTTGGGAAGTTACATATTCTACCTGTAGTATTAACATAAATTTTTATCTTTGAAATTCGTCTGAAAACCTGGCTAGTAATAATGATGGCCCTTCACAAAAGAAGAGGCATTTATACTTACAATTTTCATGAAGAATAGGAAGATCAATATTTTTTCCCATTATAAGTAGAGATGGGCGAATCGATTCTAACAAAGTGGAATTTGTTTAGAATTTCAGGAAAACTTTGTCCCCCATAGGCAGTTATAGGCAGGTATGTGTTCCCTCATAGCAGGTAAAGGCAGTTATAGGCATGTATATGTCTCCTCATAGCAGTTATAAGCAGTTATAGGCATGTATATGTCCAGCATAGCAGTTATACACATGTATAGGCAGGTATATGTCCCCCCATAGGCAGTTATCGGCAGGTACATGTACCCTCATAGGAAGGTATCGGCAGGGTTTGTTAAAAAGTAAAAAATACAAGTACTTACCTCTCTCCCTGGGCGCTTTGTCTTCTGGCACAGGTGGCGTGATGTCATCAGGCTGCGCAGGCAGCGTGATGACACAGCATGCTGCCTGTGCTGGGAACTCTGGCAAGCTGCGGCCTTCCAGAGTCCTGTTGAGGAGCAGAAAGCGCTCACTTTCTGCCTTGCAATAGTGTCTTCAGCTATATGCGCTCCCAGGAGTTGCATACAGCTGATGGATCTACTCTGGCGTGCCCGGCCATTGCAGCGCCCGGACGCTGACTCGAGTCATTTGTGCTAAAAAACTCGGCTTATACTTGAGTATATGGTGTACTTTTTATGTTTTATTACTTTTACAAAATAGAAATGCCTTTGTAAAAAAATGTGTTTTTATGCTGTCAAAGTCTCATAGCCATAACTTTTTTTTCTTTTTCTGTAAATGGTGCGGATTAAGGGTTTGATTTTTGCAGGAATATTTGAAGTTTTTACTGATATCATCAAGGGGTTCATATGATGTTTTGATCTCTTTTTTTGTCAAGTTTTTTGTGAGGTGTTTTAAACAAAATACAGCAATCCTGGTAATGTTTCTTATTTTAATTTTTTTACTGCGGTCACCATGCGGTATAAATATGATGCTAGCTTTACTCAGCAGGTCGATACGATTTAAACGATACCCAATTTGTATATTTTTTTATGTTTTACTGCTTTTACACAATATAAAAACTTTTTTTCAAAAGGGAAAACACGTTTTGCATCGCCATAGTCTGAGAGCAATGACTTATTATTTTCTGTGTATAGAGTTGTGTATAGGCTTTTTTGGGGGGATATGAGTTTGCGTTTTTACTACTACCATTTTTGATTAGAGAAGGCTTTTTGATCACTTTTAAATCCATTTTTTGATAAGCAGGATAAAGAAAATATTGTAATCCTAGTATTGTTTTTATTTTTAACAGCCCTCACCATGCAGTTTAAGTGACAAGTTATTTTACTCTGTGGGTTCATACAATTACGCCGATACTCAAGTTATATACTTTTATTTATGTTGAGGTGCTTTAAAAGTTTAAAAGTGTTTTTGCTGTGTAAAAGAATATTTATGCATCACTATCTTCTGTTAGCTATAACTTTTTTTATTTTCCCATAAACAAAGTTGAGTAAGGGCTTTTCTTTTTTTGTTTGAGAATGTTTAGGTTTTCCAGTTACTACTTTGCCGTTTATATGAGTTTTGATCCCTTTTTATTCCATTTTATGTGCAGCAGGATGAACTTTTTTTTTTTTACTTTGTTCATTGTGCGGGTTAAATAATATGACAGATTTTTAGGGTAGGTTGTTACACACGCGGCAATACCAAATATGCGTTCTTTTTTTTTTTGCTCTTTCTTTGGGCGATTGACATCTGGAAAGGGGAAAAGATTGGTATATGTGTTTTTATTTTATTTTTTGTGTTTTGTTTTACTTCTTTTTACTTTTTGTACATTTTTTTCCTTCTCTTTACTTTTCCCATAAAAGACTTGTATAAGTGATCTTCAGATAACTGTTACAATGAAGAGCAGTACACAACAGTACTGCTGTGTACTTCTCTCCATGGCAACTATTAATCACTATGGCCAGCCATGCCCACAGGCCTTTTTTAGGCTTCCAGTCTGTCAGGGAAGCTGTCACAGCCCACAATCACGCCATAGTTGCTCAGATGGGGACAGAGCTAGCTACCTCTCTCTGTTTTTCCCATAGCTGTCACGATTGATCACAGAAGCTAAGGGTTAATCTCCTGTGGCCGAGTGAGCACTGCTTGAGAGCCCGCACGATGTCCAGGACGTACCTACACATCTATTAAACATGTAGATAAAGGTAACTTAATACTATTACTAAACACAGTGCTTCCCCTTAGAGTTAGAGCAGATCTTATCTTGGCCTGCAACGGAAATGTCATTCCCTGCTCTGTATTTTATCTTGCAGGCAGGAACTTGTATACATTACTTACTGACAAGCCTTAACCATTTAGAGCTCTGTAGCCTTGTACCCTGATATTTATAAACCTCTAAAACTCTTGTCAATCTATCAGGAACAACTAGATTGACACTGCTATTGAACCACACAGCCACACTGCTATAGAAACACACAGCTTAATCTTGAAGTGAAAACCTTAAGCTGACTGTGGCTCTGAAAAACAACATGGTGAAACAACCCTTTCCTGACAGCCGATCATAATTTTTATGGCTCTTCATTTTTTTTCCTCCCCACCTATCAAGAGCTACAACTTTTTTATTTTTCCATCTACATAGACATAAGAGGGCTTCCTTTTTGTGGGACAAAATGTACTTTTTAATTGTGTTATTGACCATACTATAGGTTATACTGGAAACTGAAGAAAAAACCTACATGGGGTGAAATGTGGAAAAAAAAACGTACTTGACCATGTTTCCGGGGGTTTTGTTTTTATGGCGTTCACTCTACAGTATAAATTATGTTTTATCTGTACTTTGCAGTTTTATATGATTTTGGCAATGCCAAATACGTAGGGTTTTTGTTATGTTTTATTACTTAAAAAAAAATACAAATATTACTTTCTTAAATTGGTGCTGCAGCACCATTTTTGTTAAACAGCAGGGCTCAGAGCCAGCTCCATTCTCTGCTGTTAGCAGTGGGTGTCAGATGCAAATAGCAGCTGTTAACTGCCTCCTTAGAACTTTTGTTGCAAATAGGACATACCCATTTGTCCATTGTTGATAAGTAGTTAAGAAACAATTTGCAGAGATTAATATTCCTTAACCATTTGCCTTATTCATATACAATTCATATTTTTGAAATTATCCAATAACTTTTGCTTTCAGTATCTGGCATGCCTCCTTGTGGAGCAATAACTGCATCTTAAAGGGGTATTCTCAGAACAGGCTTTCCTCGCAGTTGACAGTTGACTGCCAGTAGGAGTGTCTTCCCTCACTGAAAAGTGGTAACCTAATCATGCCCCCTCCCTGTTCCTGCTCCATCTTGAGTCCTCCTCATGCTGTGTGAGCAATAGGAGGGAGTGGAAGTCACAGTTCTGCAGACCTCCTGCACTGGTCAACTCTCATGCCTGCAGAGTTGTCAACTACCTCCCAGGTTCCACAATCCTTGTAACCAGAATATTTGTATTGCTGTATTAAGTTATAAATACAGCCTACTCATATTACAGAAAGTTAAATTTTGTCATTGTGTCTAGCAGAGTGTATTATATGTGTGTTATATGGATGGGGGGAGCAGAGTGTATTATAAGTGTGTTATATGGGTGGGGAGAGTGAATCTAGCATTGCCCAGATCCTTCACATCACAGCCAGGAGATGAGCAGAGCAGCCTTCAGTTTCACTTTCAGTTTGACACAGCTCAGAGGGGAGTGAGCACAGAGAGCACAGGACAGCCAATCACAGCACAGGGGTTGTGTCCTGCACTGGGACCTGAACTAAATATCAGACATCCAATTACAGCAAAGGGGGCATGGCACAACCTCAGGCTGTAGCTTTAGGTGTAGAACGCACAGATTAGTTCAAACCAATTGGAAAAGTGCTTATTTTTACTGTCCCCATCATTACATATATGATCTTCATAGTGAGAAAAAAATCAGTACCCTTTCTTTTTGTACAGGGCTCACCTGCCCCATCCCCCATCTGCCTGTACTGCTAACTGAAGAAAAATCCAGTGGCTGAGTATTTAGGTTTATTGTTGTTAGGAGAAAATATATAAGCAGCTTCAAGTTCACTTACCTGTACTTTAGGAGGAAGAAAAAATTATACATTTACCAATTTCTTGTTCTAACCAAGAACAGACAACAGGCTACTTCCATACATATAGGATTGTTGCCACAAAGGTAGAATCTGCTGACCATTATCTAATGTATGCACATCTTAATTATTATGTACCAAGTTGTTCAAAGTATAAATAAGAATAAAGCACTATATTTTTATGTAGGTGGCAGATCTAAACAAAATGATAGTTTTGAGAATGTAACATTTGAAACTTCCAACACAGAGCATGTTCTGTATAGTTTCCCTTGAGCAACAATGCTCCTCATTATCTTTTGCTAATTAAGTCATCTAAACTAAAAAGCTCAGACATTCCTAAACCTTCAAAGTACGGGGAAATCAATATCCTTTTGGCCTACTTATCAAGAGTAAATATTATGTTTTACCTTATTTATTTGCCAGCAGCAAAATCCTTACTTCTTTCATGTCTCTAAAACACATCAACCTCAGAATTCAAACTCAATGGAATTTTTATGTCAAGGTAAGTAGGAACTGCACAAACAGGAAAATGAGTTTGCATAAAATGTTTACTTTTTTAAATAAATTTGAAAAAAAAAAATTTTTTTTTTAAAAAAAAATTTTTTTT